>JAAAKO020058591.1:0-10450 GCA_010015015.2 Bolitophila cinerea | reverse complement strand
TACTACTAGTTGGTTTGCTATGGGCCCCACGTGGCCTATGATTGGTGTATCTCTGCACCGCCAACCTAACCTAACCTTAACTTTCTGTATTTATTCTTTGTATATATGTAATTATCTTAGTATGTAGTATCATATAAAATGTACATAATATACCCACTATACTAGCCCCACTACCGCTACTGTGGCCTAATAAAAATTGTATATAAAAAAGATCATAATGTTTTGATAACATTAAGTATGCCGCGTTCATTAAAATTCATTATAAATAAGGGATTCCTAATTAAATAAAGACTCTCCCCACATATCTGTCTTTATCCTCTATCTTTATTTCACTCCAGCCTACCACTTCTATATCTCTATCTCTCTATATCTGCCCCCGCCACTCAAATGAATCCCCATCGTCTCTATTATCTGAATGATTCCCGAGAATCTCATAAATAACAATAAAAGCTCTGTATCCAGAATTCAAGATATATAAATTCGTATTTCACAAATATTTTACAGCATAAATTGAATATATTACCTAAATCCTGATAAAAATTCAAATTTTGGAAAATAAACTTAAATCATTTCAGAAAATAGAAAGAAAAATTAAATTCCTCGCCCCATCCATATGTATAATAAACATTTATTAATTATTCTGCTCTCTATATATATATATATATATATATATATATATAGTTTTGCAATATTTATAAAATAGTCTACACATTTTAACATCTATTTTTTCTTTCTTTTGATTTTAATACAAATTATATATATAAAAATTATGTCTCATGTAGTAATTTAAAATATTTTATAAAGTGGGGGTGTGTTGTTGGGGTTGTTTTTTGTATTTTAATTTGCAGCATCCGTAACGTGCGCATGGCACACTTGACAGGTCTTCCGTTCGTAGCTTTTATTCATGTGTGTGTGAAATTTGAATTTAAAATGCTCGACTAAAATGTACGTGCACAACATTTTTAAATACACAACATATTAAATTATGTATTTGTATAATAAACCTAGCTAAGTACTAATCGTGCATTTTTTTTAAAATTATTTAGTGTATATATGTTTTAATTCCAATCATTTATTACTAATAATTTTGTTCGATATTTTTTTTCTTAGAAACTATATAAAATATCATCGAACTATATAACTTTAACATTGAATGTTTTTTTTTCTTTTGTCTATGTAATATTTGTGTTATGTTATAAATAACATATATAAACATATTAGTGTAGGTGTAGGTATATATGTTTGCCAATTCAATAGTTGGTCTCGCTGGGAAACGCGCACACTGCCTCTGTATCTCTCTCGCTCTCTCATTATCTCGCTATCTCTCTTTTCAGTATAAAGTGCGTGTATTTGTGTATGTCCACATGAAATCAATATCAAAAGTCGCTAACAAATATTGAACTAAGTATTTCTGATTTTGTTGTTGTTGTTGTTGTTGTTTTTGTTGCTGTTATAATTGCAGTTACAGTAAATACAATATATATAAATATTTTTGTGTGCTCACAACGCCCTCTCTAGTCGACGAACACAAACACTCGGGAAGAGTATATTTAGTAGCAGCAGCTTTCGCACTCTGTCACACATCCCTTAAAGGGTTTTTTGGTTTTTCTACGGTGTGTTCTATATAAGATCATAGAATCTTTATATATTTAGTTGATTGTTGTTGATAAGTAACCGCGACCGTATTGTTTGTTGATTTATATTGATTTTTGGGGTTATGTCGTGTCTTTTTGTGTTGTTTTGTGGGTGATGGTCATTTAGTCGTACATTCCCATTGTGGACGTTGGCACCACCTCCAGCAGCAGTTGCAGGAACAGTGTCACTTTTTCTGGAATTAGAAAATAATTTTATTATTATGATTATATGATGCGAAAACCGAATTGAAGATAAAGAAGTTAAAATAAAGTCTACTACAGTAACTAGAATAAGAGAGTATGATACTAATGCACGGAACGATGGTCTTTAAGACCTTAGAAAAAAAACCTTTTATCACCTATCAAAAACGTTGATGGACCCCTGTGAATTTATCAAATGTCGGTAACAGTATATAGTTTGCTAAGAGCCAGGAGGAAGGATCCGTGTAATGTTGCATCTGCCCCAGTATTCTGTGAACCTTTAACGATATTTTTATCTACTATTTTATCGAAAAATTTGACAGTTTCCATATAAACAACTGTCAAAATAGTAGATAAAATTATCGTTAAATGTTCACAGAATACGGAAGCTGTCTTCAATCGTTATATATCTAATTTTCCCCTAACGCTTTATTATAAATTGTATATCCAACCAAGTGCACATAAACCTGCTCAACTTCACCACTTCATAATTACAATCGGATATATATGGTTGAAATCGCGCGCAATAGCCAAAAGCGACAACACGTGGGAATTGTGCGCGGTAGATATGTTAAATCCGGACCGCACGAGTTCGATTCCCGGCAGCGGCAACATTTATTAGTCGAGTCTTTTTTGAATATGCACTTTAAATGGCATGCGAGCATTTTACGGATTTACACGATTATGTTTAATGATGTGCTTATGCTAAACTGCTCCAGACTTGCAGCTCATTTTGTTCAAGCACTCGCAACACATCCCGGATTGTTTAGGGTCCTTATTTTTGCCTTAAAAGCGATTCTAACAGATTTTACAAGGCTAATATACATTTTTCATTGAGATATCTCTATGTACAAAAATCTGTCTTGCTATATTTTGTTAACGAACTTTCAACATCAACGCCATCTATACGTGTTCTTTTTTTGGGTGTGATTTTATAATAATTTGAAAAAGTAAAACCAATTGCATTTCCGAAGACTAATTTTACGAAGAGGAACATACTGATTTAAAGTGCATATTCGAAAAAGACTCGATAAACAATTTCCGTTGACGCTGCCGAGGATCGAACCCACAACCTCCGGATCATAAATATCTACCGTGCACAATTCCGACGCTATTGCGTCCGTAAAATAAGTACATTTGCAATTTTTATATATTTATATTTTATTTTTACAGGTAAATTTTAATCTTGAGGCAAAATCAGACCGGTGTCTCTCGATTGGCCGAATCACGATTGACCGAATAACGATTGGCCGAATCTCAATTGGCCGAATGATACGATTGGCCGAATTGGTTTTTGATGGTTTTACCTTTAAATTCGGCCAATTTTAATTCGGCAAATTGTATCATTCGGACAATCGTTATTCGGCCAATCGTATCATTCGGCCAATCGAAATTCGGCAAATCGTAGTACATTCAATCAGTCTTTTTAATGGAAGTTAGAGTTAGGCAAACAATTTGGTTTTTACTATAATTTGACAATTATTTGAAGTTGAAGTTAAAGGCCTAAAATGCAATTGTCTCTCTTCTATGGAAGGAAAAGTTTCAGTTTAAAGTGCCAAAAAATAATTATGGAAAATGTTTACATTGAATTAAAAAAAAAAACAAGAAAAAACACCGACCTCCAAATGGTACGGATGTGTACAGTAAAGCGTTGAGGAGAAATAATCTTAAGAAATAATTATCGTCAGGGCGCACTCTGTGAATAATCGTCACCGTTTGTATATTTCTCAAGGCCAAAGGAAAAGAATTAATGTCAGCGATTTTCATTTGCTGACGATAATTCCCAAACCTCTAATGAATTTTAACCTCATAAATCGTTTAAGAATAATGCATTGCCACTAAAACTCGTTTGATGAATAAGGTCCATGGACATTATGTCCGTTCTTCCAAACACATGTAAATAAGGTGAGGTGACATAATGTCAACGGTCATAAGGTCCATGGACATTATGTCAGTTTCAAACTGACGTAAGCTCCATGGACATAATGTCGGTTTTTCCAAATACATGGATTTATTGTTATTTTTTGATGGACATTACGTCTGCTTCAAACAGACATTATGTCCAATGGACTTTATGTCCTTTTAAAAACAGATATAATGTCCATGGATATATGTCTGTTTTTAAAAGGACATATATTTAAGTGAACAAAACCTAAATTGGAAACCGACATAATGACCAAATGGACCATATGTCCACATAAAACCGACTTAAAGTCCAATTCTCTATTTGGACATTATGTCGGTTTTATTTTTTTAAAAGCGGAAATAAGGTCCATGGACGTTATGTCCTCGGACGTTATATCGCCTCACCGGATTTAATATTAATTTTTCGATGGACATTATATCTGCTTCAAACAGACGTTATGACCAATGGACTTTATGCTCTTTTGAAAACAGACGTAATGTACATAGAACTTATATCTGTTTTTAAAAAGACATATTTTTAGGTGAACAAAACCCCAATAAAAAATCGATAAACCGGTTTCCGGTGAGGTGACATAATGTCCACGGACATAAGGTCCATGGACATTATTTCAGATTTAAAATTACATTCGGTCTATGGACATTATGTCCGTTCTTCTAAATATATGGATTTTTTTAAGGACATTATGTCTGCTTTAAACGGACATAATATCCAATGGATTTTATGTACTTTTAAAAGCAGATATAATGGATTTTATGTCTGTTTTTAAAAGGACATAATTTCAAGTGAACAAAACAATTGGAAACCAAATGGACATTATGTCCACATAAAACCGACATAATATCAAATTCTCCATTTGGAAATTATGTCGGTTTTATGTGGACATAATTTACATTTGCTAAACGGACAAAACGTACATGGACCTTATGTCCTCTTTAAAGCGGACATAAGGTCCATGGACGTTATGTCACCTCATTGAATTTACGTCAGATTGACAAGTTAATTCATTTAACAATATAATGAACAACGCACCCAGCAATTATTTATATCTAATTTGTTACCATTTTATTTTTAGAGGACTCTCTAATTGAAATTGGAAGACTTTAGCTCCTCCCATGAAAAGCAGGAATGTTAGAAATGTTTGTAACTACGCCATCATTTTAAAAATGTTTACCGAAGTGTTGAATAAATTTTGATGCCATCTCAATCATAAAAAGGGGTCATTTGTTACTATAGCTTCAATTATGGACTTTGGTCTGAGGAGATATCACACCACCATAAGTGACGAGCTAAAATCTAATCTCCCGGAGGTTCGCCAAAATCTCTTCTTCCAGTACCACATAAAAACGTTTCAAAACTCACCCATAAAGCGTGGCGTCAGGCCCATCTTAACGAACGGCACATAAAATATCAGTCCGGTAAAGATAAACGACACCGCGTACAGGTACTCAATTTGCGGCTTATCAATGATCGGTCCAATGACCAGATAGATTGAGATGATCAAAACCAAATATGGAATGATGATTGGCACCTGGAATTTAATGAAAAAAGAGCGGGAGAAATGTTAGACTCGGAACGAATTTAATAAACGATTAAAATTACTTTGTAGGGCCTTGGATAATTTGGCTTTGTGTATCTCATCACAATGAGGGCCACCATCGCACCGCCATAGAAGATCCAGGCAGTGAAACTGAAGAAGTCGATCAGCGAGTCAATCGTTCCGTACATGACCATGGCGGCGGCGATGATCGACTGCATATGGATGAAGACAGATTTTCATTATTTTATTTTCATATATATAGATTAGACAATTTTGGTCCAATTTTTCGTTACTAACATGGAAAATGAGGCCCGGACTCGGGGTCAGGCGACGCACGTGCACATAGGACAGAATATCGAGCAGATGACCTTCTCGACTAGCAGCAAAGCATAACCTGAAAGCATTATATAATATAAGTTAAATATAATCATATAATGTACATTGTTGATATTGTGTTATTGTGAGCATTATTTTATTTCGAGAGTCGCAAACACACTCTCTAACTAACTAACTCATAAAACTCAATTACCCGTATGATAATTGGCTGAAGCAACTCGTGCGCAGTTTTGTAATTATCATTTTCAAGTAGAGGTTTTATTACGATTTATTCGCGTAACGTTTTCATTTGCCAGCCGCACAAATCACACACACACACACACAAACATATAAACTGTAACGAATTGTTTCTATTTAAACGACCGACGACGTCCGATTTGTAATTAATAAACGATAAATCGTTTAGCAATAGAGCAAATTTATGCATTACGATTGTAACACAGAGTTTATTATTATTAATAAAATGAACAACGTTAAATCAACCGCATTTTTAAGGAATTCAATCTTTTTTAAACTCTGAAACGATTACTTTTATTATTATTTTATATTTTGAGGTTATAATGTCCATATTTAAAAAAATATAGGCTATGTTTTAAAAATTACCTGTTTTATATTATATGATAGACCAAATTAATAATTATAGTCCTTATTTTAATTTAAAAATGGACCTATGTATTCATGTTTTCTACTTTGTTTTTTTTTATGATAAAACTGTTATTATTATTTCATATTTTGATGTTATAAAGTCCTCATTTTAGAAATTGGCTGGGTTTTAACTTTTTTTATTATATGATAAAACAAATGAATAATTATAGTCCTTATTTTAATTAATTTAATTTAATTTTAAAATGGATCTATGCAATTTTTTTTTTGAAAACCGAAAAAATATTTTGAGGTTAAATATTTTTTTTTGGACATACTTAATAAAAAAGTTAACTATAATTGCTCATTTCTCGAATCTTCAATCTTCACAAATTATATTCAATTTTTCTACTGTTATTTTATTTTTTTAAGATTATAATTTTATTATTATTTCATATTTTGAGGTTATAAAGTTCTCATAAAGAAATTGGCTAGGTTTAAAAAAAAATATTATATGATTGATCACATAAATATAGTTTTTATTTTAATTTTAAAATAAACCTATTTTGAGGTTAAATATTCTTTTTTTAATTCTTTGTTGGAAATTATTTTTCTTATACGATACCCTTCGGTCAGACTGGCGAAGATCATTTTCGAATCAACCCAATCCGCGAATTTGATTCGTTAAAAAACAATACCTTAATTTTTTGAACCAATCAAATTCACGTTTTTTGTATATTCGAAATTTCATGCTATTACATGTAATCTACGTCTGCAGTCTGCGTCAAACATGAGATGCAAGATTGTATATATACTGGTGCGAGCAGACCGCAAATAATGACTGCTCGCACTTCAGTATAAATACAATCATGCATCTCATGTTTGATGCAGATTACATGTAGTAGCTCTTTATACATGAAACAAACTAATAACAAAAGTATACAAATGTTTTTTTTTATTTGAACATGTAATAACAAAAAAAAAAATATTTAAACTTAAAAATGTTATTTTTAATCCAATAAAAAATGTTGTTTTCGAAAATCTAAAATAAAATTAGTAGAATACGTTTTTTCGGCTAACCTTTTTTGATAAAATAATTCAAAATGACCAATGATGAATAGAGAGTAAAAGAGAGATTTTGAGAGCGAGACAGAAAAAACCATGCATAAATAAGAGAATTTTAGGGTTATGGTCAAAAAATCAGCTTACTTCTTTCACTTATTATAATAAGAAAGTGAATTAGATGAAACCACTTTAGATGCAAATGTAGCGTCAAAAACATGTAGCATCACATGCAATGTACTATCAAAAGCACGTACAATCAAGCATGTATCATCAAATAGAGTTTTAGAAGTTATGACGTCACACATTCGATAATACAAAAAGCCTACCATCACAAGAACGTACCATCAAATTGATTTGTATCAGTGTCAATTTCTGACGTCATCCATTTGAAAATACACTATCACAGTAAATATTTCCATTTTTTTGGTTTTGACATAAATATTTTTGATGTTACGTGCTTTTTACGTTTCGTGTTTGTGACGGTACATGCTTTGACGCTACATGTTTTTGATGTTAAATAATGTGACGCTACGTGCTGCACCGAAAATGTGGTAATTTAAAATAAGATTAGGGTTATGGTAAAAAACTTAACCCTACTAAAAAAGCTTTGGTGTTAATAATATATAACCTAAAAATATATGTGTACACACCTTCCGGCTGCAAACAGAGTACCGTTGGCACTACCGAACGTACTAATGGTCACACTGAGAGGCATCAACCATGCCAGCGTGCCTAGGATTCGGTGACCGAACGTCACGGCCACAGCCTCTGAGGCGATCATTTCCAGCGGTGACATAGCGGACAAATATGAGATATTAATGAGAGCATAGCACAGCGTCACCAACGGTATACCAATCATGATAGATCGTGGTAGATTCCTATAGAAGAAAGAATAACATAAAAATACTAGTAATATAAGAATCTTTTTTGTTTTCACTCACTTGCTAGGATTCTGGATCTCTTCGGTGACATAGTTCAAATTGTTCCAGCCATCGTAGGCCCACAGGCCGGTGTAGAAGGCAGCCGCCATGGCTCCCAACGGCGGTGCCGGATTATTAAATGCATTCTGCAAGTGCTGCACGTTACCCTGGTACAGTTTAAAGGCACCGCCACAGATCACGATCAGCACGGCCACCATTTTTGCCGATGCAAATACATTCTGCACGGCCATGCCTAAATTCACGCTGTAGCAGTTCACGCATAATATGCTCACTGAAAATCGAACCACAGTTAGTTTTGGGGGTGTGCTAGAGCGCCGTGGAATATTCAATAAATAACCCTTATATAAATACTATTACGCGCATCGGCGCACTCGCACAGTAGTGATCAAATCGTTCAATGCGCGCGCACGCACGCACTTCGCAAATTCACCTCATTTGTGTGTGTATCGGCGGGGGTATGTGTCAGTGAATATATTGATATACCCACCGCACGAGGTGAGTTAGCTAAAATCACACGTTGAGATAGATATACGCATATACATTTTTGAATATAATATAGAAATAGTACAATCTAAACCTCAATTAAAAATAGTATTGTATAAGATAATTATATAATATATGATTATTATAAATAAAACGTAGGACTGATGAACTTACCGATTGCCAGCATTGCCACCATTTTGACGACAGCCACCGGTGGATCACACTCTGAAACAAACGCTTCGACAGCATATTGGGCAAACGAAAGGCATATTATAGCCATCTGAGATGGTTTAAGTACCAACGTTGAGACCCACGAGAATAGAAAGGCGGGCGGCGCTCCGAATGCGTCCATGAAATACGCCCATTCGGCGCCCGATGAGGTATTCATGGTGCCCAATTCTGCGTATGCAAGTGCACCTGGAACATTTAAACGTGAATTTATCGTGAATTTAGGTAAGTATTTTTAGAATCATATAATAATATATTAATATATAATTATTGTTTTGTTTTGTTTGTGTGTGTGTGTGTGTGTGTGTGTATTTATTTATGTCCATATTATAAAAGAGTGTTTTTTATTGAGCGTGGGCAGCACCACGTTTGCCTGAATTGCGTGCGTTCGCTCGTGACGATTCAAATGTTTTGGAAGACAAAAATAGTTATTTTTAGGTAATTCGTTATGCACACTCATTTTCTAAATTTTCTAAGCGGTCGTATAAATATCCCCTGGGACAGAAGCCGGCCGGTCGGCAAACATTTTTTGTGTGTTTGGTAGCTATTTTATCGAAATTCTTTTTATTGTTGGCAAATCAGGAAGGTTGACTTCTAAGGCAGATTTACTCGTGTAATATAAATATTACGTATTACGTATATTACGAATTCTTGTAATAACTGTAATATTTTCCAAATATAGGTAATATCTAAATAAAATTTTGTAATATTCTGTAATATTTTGTAATGTTCTGCTAAATTTTGTAATGTTTGGTAATATTTTATAATATTCTGTAATATTTTGTAAAATGCTGTAATATGTTTTAATATGCTGTAATATTTTGTAATATTTTGTAATATTCTGTAATATTTTGTAAAACTTTGTAATATTCTGTGATATAAAATATGGTTAAAATAAAATAATAAAACGACGCTTAACAGAGGCAAGACATAGGTTGATATAGCTTTTAGTAAGAGTGCGGGGTCCTCTAAAATCGCCGCTCATGTTTCCTCTAATTAATGATTCATTCCGTTGGGCAAACATAGCAATTTAAAAATATAGGCGCATTTTGTTTGTCGTGTCATAATTTATTTCGGCTTTTTTATGTTTAAAATAATACCACCCCAAAGAGTAAGCTTAATTTTAACCCATTTGGTTTTGTATAAAGCAAATGGCCGTACAAAAACCCGGAATTTCATACTTTCAGGGTTTCCGGTACAATGAAGGTAAAATTGAGGTAAATTTGAACACAAAAACGCGCCTATTGAAAAATATAAATAAATGTGCCCTTTTTGGAATTGTGGTGAAGAAACCAAATAGAAATTCACAAAAACTCTCCAGTCCCTGAATTCTACAAAATATTAAAGTCAGTGAGTGAGTTTTTTTATACGTTGAACATTCGTGATGTCAGATGTCATCATATAAACACGATGTACAAAAACTCTCTCACTGACTTTAAAATTTTGTAGAATGTGGGAGCAAGTATTTCGAAAATATTATATATTTTTATTATAATATATTATATTATATTATATT
>JAAAKO020058580.1:0-10450 GCA_010015015.2 Bolitophila cinerea | reverse complement strand
ATATAGCATATAAATATATAGTATGTACCCTCCCCGCAGAACAACTGCCGCACGGTATCGCGGTGTGTCGAAAATAGCTTAGGAAAGTCTGCAAGCGCTCTCGCAAAGCTCGATCGACGCGCGTTGCTTTTGCATAGATCATCTTGATCGCGTTTCATATAGCATATAGGCACGTAACGTATACGTACATAAACGTATATACATGTACGTCGCGAGTACATTGCGCGTATAGAGTATAGTGCAGTACTTTCCAGTGTACAACAGGTACATACGGTCGTTTTTATATATATATATATATATATACTCGTATATCGTGTGTATGCATAGCGATAATGTGTGTGTACACACTGTATAATGTATATGTACATATAACTATGTACACAACACAGTACAATGTATAGTATATCAAAGCGCTGAAAATCCGTGGATACGCGAGCGTGCGCGCGCGCGCGCGATTCGAAGAGGCCGCCGCTGTTCTTCTTCCCGTGTATATGTGTGTGTGCACCTCGGTATTTGTTCTTTGCGTGTGTATTTACTGGCGCACAAGCACCAGAATAATTTCTGCATGCGAGAACTCAGTTCAGCTTTGACCAGCGTACGCGATGGACGTTTTAGTCTTGTGCTAGAAGTGCGTTACCGGTTTCAGTGCTTTCTATATATATAAAAAAAACTTCTGTTTGGTTAGTTATACACACACATACACGTACATATATTTATTTAAACAAAAAAATATTCTTCCTTTATTCTTATGTGCGCGCAGTGTCTCAAACTAACTGTAATTCTGAGTACACGAAGCGCACACACAGAGTGAATTGAATTGTTTGCCATTGACCGAGTCCAATTTGGGATGTCCGAGAAACGTCTGCGTCTTCTCGTAGGGACCGTGTGCGCAGTGATGTACGCGAGCAAGTGCTTTGAAGCGCGTAATTGAGATTTCAAAACAATATAACACACAGACAAACTTTTGTGTTGCCCTTTTCAACGAAATGATCAAAAAATCTAAATCGATATTTGATTAACTAACTCACACATAAATTTGTTTGTGTGTTTTGTAAATTGCCGTTGCATTTCTATCCGTGTATACCTACCGTTACAAATCTCAAATATTTGTGAGAAAAACGTGAAAAATTATGTAGATTGTGCAAAATTCGTTTTAATTACGAAAGTGAAATGTAGATTTTCTCAAGTTTGTTCAAACGGTTTCTTAGGACTCTCTCTGCAACAAGTTTTATGAACTTCTTGCAAATTCACCTTTTATTTCGAGAGCTTAATCTAAATCGTTCCTTTTTTCTAATTTGTAATTTATCAATGCGAATTATAAAAAAACGTTTTAGCACAGCATGCACTTGTGCGAAGAGTTTTTTTTATGTTCTTCTATTTCTTTAGCGAAATTCCTAATTGTATATTATAATATAATGAACATTGAACATACATTTAATGTGTATTACTTTAGAAATTTAGAATGTATCGTATTTCGCATGTTCACTGCTCAGCTCGACGGGGATCCACTGTTTTGATTGGTATTTGCTCTTAATGGGAGATGATATTAATCTCAAGCCATATAATTACAGTATAAATCATCTCGGTTTAAGAACAGTGCGCTCGCAAAACGTTTCAATGATTATTTATAAATCATCGATGTTACTTTCTGGAAACCGTTAGTGTTTTTTATTGTGTGTGTGTGTCTGCTTGAGTGGAATTTTAAATGTTCAATTGTGATTAGTTGCATTCTATGATTAATTGTTTATTTAAATGAGGATAGTTTTTTTGTGGTATTGTTTTAATTATATATTTGTTTGAAAGAATAGTTCTCAAATTTAGTGTACAAGTCCGTATGTTAATTCTGAATAATACTGTGCTACTTTCATTTTAAATTGAACTTATTATTATTTTTTTATGTTTGGTTCATTGACACATTTTGATAGACATATTTCGAGTATTTTCAAAAGTAGAATTTTACATATTACATTTAATGCTAAATTTTTTTTTGTAATAAATTGAATTATATATAGAATTTATAAAACTAAAAACATGTTTAAAAGTGACAAAGTTCATCATTTATATTTTTTTCTGACAATTAATTTAACTAAATTTTTCGTCGTTTTTCATGTCTTTTGTTTTTTATAAACAATCGCACAACAGATTTTATATGTATATATTATAGTTGGCACTCCGAATAAAATCATTTAATAACATATAATTTAAGTTTATGTTAACCTATTCTATATTAATTATGTTTTTAAAATACCGAATTTATTTTTGGTTTTTAAATACTTTTCTATAAAAAAAATCGTTTTAAAAGAATACAATTTTAGGATTCTTTTATTTTTATAATAAAATATTTTGGAGTGACTGATTTTAAATAATTTTATATTCAGTGCTATTTTTTAATTTAAAAATATTAATAAGAGTAATTAATACATATACTACAAATAGTTAAATACTCCAATCCTGACAGTGGGATTACGTTAAAAAACAAATGGTCGAAATTGATTGAAATTGATTTCCCTGTAAGAATGCATTCCTAATAAAATAATATTTTAAATTCCATTACTTTGTAATCGATTTGAATAATTTGATTATTATCTATAAAAAAGGTTTTTTGTTTTATTACTCTTTCGTCTCTTTACAACTCTTTCGTTTTAAATAATAAATACTTATCAAAGTACAATGCCCACAGCACTCATAAGCTTCGTATATCTAGACAAACTAATGCATTTTCAAAATTTCCATTTATATTACATTTTGTGATTTTTATGCAAACGTAAATTCGCAGACACGCACACAACTCCTAACAATACATTGTATAATATATTATGTACCAGCCTCCACCAACGGCAACTCGAGGCGTAGCGGCCAGCGCGGCGCGTGCAGTCCGTGCACGGTTTACGCAAAGCGAGTATGTGTCAACAATACGCGCCAATGCATATAATTACGCGTTTTAATTTGAAACACCAACGGGTTCGACCGTGTACGCGCACGCGCGCACAAACGATGGCTTGAGCGTGTGCTGCAGCTTCATTTCCATTTTTCCTCAGAAATGCATTCGGTTCATTAACCAGAGCTTCTTCTCTCTCCATTGAGGTAATTTTGTTATATGCTCTCGAGTCTGCGCTTGCAGTATAGTGCAAACGATATAACCAATGAATATAAGCTGGGTAAATATATTTTATATATTTGAATATACACCTCGACGACGACCAACGACGATGCGCGCGGTGTTTGCCAGAGGAATTAGGTTCGAATTCTTATGCTAATGTTTAGAACCACACACATTTGTTGCATGTACTTTGAATATTTACATATATATACATACATGAAGAATGGGTATATATTCAATTATTCCAAACGCAGAGACTAGGCCTGAACTTACAACGTGCAAATTGTGAGTGTGCGGGAAACGATAAAAATGATCTATTCTCATTTGAACTGTACCTCCCGCCGCGCTATGCATTTGCCAACATAGCATACCTGGTTTCTTATAATAAAAACACAAAGCTACAATTATACAAAAAACACACAAACGCACATACACAGAAAAATACATTGATATACAAACACACAATTTTAATGTACAACTATCTTTTATTATACACATCATTTTAGTGACGCGGAAGAACTAAAACCATAAATTGTTTATATATATTTACCCAGCGCGAACACGCGTATTACAGACTCAGCAACGACGCGCGGTGGTGCAACACTGGAGTGCAAGTGAAGATATATATATATATATATATATGGATAATAGTGAATGAAAAACAACAACAAAGCAAGCAAACAATCGCAAAGAGAATTAAATAGATATTGCAATTATATTGCGAGCATCGTAAAAGTTTAGTGAACTGGGAACGCTGACGATTTCATTATACACATTAACATGGGATTAGGATTGCAGATTGCACTGCTGGTGGTAAGTGTTTTTTTCTAATTAGTTCTATTAAATTAAGATTTTTTCATTACTAAGAAAATGGTATATGTTGAGAATTGCATTCCGATCAAATTGTTTTAATTAATGGTTAAATATGGCGTGTTATGAGATCGGATTAGAGAAATCTTTCTAATGTTCTCCTTTAGTTCTAAATTTAATTGGTAATTAAAATGGTTTCTATTAGTTCCTTTTAATATTTCATTTCTCGATGAAATATATAGTTCTCGATAATATATAGGAATGATTATCTTTTGGCATTTAAATATAAAAAAAACTTAGTAGTCTTTATTAAGATCGTGTGGTAGCGGTGGTGTAATAATCCAGAGTGTTTCGCCAGAGATCGTAAGTTCAAACCCAGTTATGGGCTTAAAACATTATTTTTCATGTGTTAGTCTTGCTCTACGTGAACGGACCTTTAGGCAATCACCAGTGGAGGGAAGTAAATGTTGCCCTAAAAAAAAACAAAAACAACAAAAAAAAACAAAAAATCTTATATTAAGATTGAAATATCTAAAATAACCAAAATATCTAGCTAGAATGTAATATCCGGGTATTAAGCTTCAATTCCAATTGGATACTGTTATAATTAGGTCTATTCATGCGGAATATTCAAAACAATACGAACCCACAAATGAGTGAGCATTATGAAAAAACGGGACTCTCTGCGCTTACATTTATCTCTTTACATTCACAATAAATCAAGAAAACGGTCGCATTTTTGTATATATATATATATAAAAATGTAATGTAAATGCATTCTTATACTAATATGTATACACTTCTTCCACACATGATTATGCGTATATATTACATATGCTGCTCGCGAACGCGCGTTAACCATTAAGTGCGTCTTGCGTCGCATCGCATCGCCTTCGCCATCGCATCTGCAGAAAAGTGAGTAGATGCGCTCGCGCGACAAAAAATTCATACATATCTTATAAGAACCGCTTGAGCATCAGCAAAAAAAAGATCGCACGCGCAGATTTTATATAAACCAGAATCGTGTTTGACCCATTTAGGTAAAGATCGTCGGACGGAAGACGACGGAATCGCCGTCGCAAATCTTATGTGTGTGTGAAAATTTGTATATAACATATACACATACACAGTGCACACAGCCACAGATATTATAACTTATAACATATGTATGTTGCACAAGTATACATTGACTCAGAAAGATGCACTAAGATTGCGAATGCATGTGAACGCTGCATTCGCGAAATATCGAAAACCTACAACATAAAAATATTATGTAGATTGATGGAAAGGTTACAGCATCGGGTTAAGTTGTTTATGTGAGCCATGAAATTGCGGCTGTATTCTGGCTGACCGAGAAACACGCGGGAGAAAGCTGCATTTTAGATTAACATGTTTAATAGATTTAATAAAACTTTATATTTAGCTTCTGACTGTTTTTAAATAATAAAATGAAGTTATCCGTTAGAACTGAATTTTTTAATGTTAAATCTTTTTTTTATTAAAATAATATTTGCGTTATATATTTCAATTTTGTGAAAATGTTGAAATTAATGTGCAATGACTGAGTAAAGAATCTCGCGAAATAAGTCCCTTAAACAACTTACAACTTACTCACATGTGGTTAAAAATCTAGGATTAACAATGAACAGCAGGTATAGATGGATTAATCATTTTTCGTCCAAAGTATTTGCTGGTTTTAAAGTTCGTGGATTCACAGTAACCTAATGTCACCTGATACTCGTCTAAAACTTTTCCGTTCACTCCTTCTCCCTTTATTTTCATATGGACTTGTTGTAATTGGAGATTTAAAATCAACTGAATTTAAAATTCTTCAAAGATGCATTAATGCATGTAGGAGATTATTCTTATTCATATATGGATATGTTCATCTCGGTGTCTATCGAAATACAGTACTTGATTGTACTTTAATCAATTACCTGAAACTCAATTCATGTTTGTTTTTTGAAGAAGCTACTTGACACAAAAATTCTAATTTACCTACACAAAAAAAAGTTGAAATTTTCGCGAAAATAAAAAAACTGAAATGATTTGCTGACCTCTATAAAAACGCACTGTTTTTATAAACAATTTATGTTGAAAATATAATACGTATAAGTTTATTTTATAATTTATCTTTATTTATTTTGATTTATGTAGATTGTGGTGATATTTGATGGCTAGTATTTTTACCAATGAATTATTGTGACTAAATTAATATTATATTTTATTTTTAGTTTAAGTTTTATATATTTATAAAAATTTGAATGCATAGTATGTTCATTTGATCATTAGTTTTATAAACTCATTTTTAATATCATTATAATGAATCTGTTTGACATGAAAAATACCACAGCAACTAAAAATTATCAAAAGAAATATATTTTTATAGATTGTAACTGCATTTAATTTCAGTTAAATATTGTATACTATTTTTATAAGAAAAATTGAAGCAACGAAATTGGTATAAGAAGAACAAAAAATAACAAAAATATAAAAACAAGGTAAACAAAGAAGAAAAAACAAACAATTACTATAACAAATTCTTTCTTTCATACACAACATACATTTTTGTTTTATAATAATTCGATACCTAAGCAACATTTATCACCTTTTCATTTTATTTGATGTTTTTAATCTCATAATGTTCCTCTATGTTTTTTAATCATTTGTTTTTCCAAAAAAAATGATTCTACAATTTATCTTTTTACAATATTTACATTTTGTTGTCAGACGTTTTTCCGTGTTATTGAAAATTTACTTTTTTTGGTTACGATGTTTTGCCGGTAAGGTATCGAATTATAAGAGACGCACTTTTTTAAAATATTTTAAATATATTAATATAGACTAGACCCGGATAGACTGAAGGGTAAATAATCAAAACATTTTACAAGCAAAAAAGGCATGAAAAGTTAGCAACAGATTTATTTTATACATATTTTAGAAAGAACTAAAATAATGTTTACACATTAAAAATATTTTAAAGCCATCTCCGGCATAGGAGTCCTATTCTGCACGGTGAGGTTATTATCCTAATACGTCAAAAGACTATTAAAAGATCATTTTAAACATCAATTTTTAAATACAGAAATTTAAAAGTTAGTTATTCTAATCTGTTTATTTGTTATTATAAATTGCAATTTTTTTATTTTAAATATTCAAATACTTGTATTATAATAAAATAAATAAATTAACTTAAATAAAATTTTAAGTTTTTTATTTTTAAATAAAATATATTATTGAAATATTATTATAAAATAAATAGATAAATACTATTGGTATAAAAAGCATTTAAAGTATAATATAATTAAAATCTGAAAAATATACCAGCTTTTACCCTTTATTCATATTTAAAATTTATTACATTGTTCAAAATAAATGTAAAATAAATTACCAAAGTTTTAATATAATCCTAATATAAATATATAAATAAAAAAATATATTATTAAAAAGAAGTATAATTATATGTATATAATGAAAAATATACTCTAGCCGTTAAAATTAAAGAAAAATTGATATTATTGATAAAATTATTTCGATCAAATTAAAACACAGAGATATCTTTAAAAACTTTTTATCTTCTAAACTATTTTATCTTCTTAACTAGTGCACTGTGGATATTTTATAGTTTTAATATAAACTGTTTTTAATATGTTATTATAAAAAACTCTCATATTTGTCTCTACAAAAAACTTTTAATCTTTTGGTAACTTAAAAATATGTTTGTCCTATTCTTTGAATATTTCAAAAGCCATCATATGTCTATATTGTTTTTATTTCTCCAAAAATTCAAAATCCACCAATCCATATAACCCACTGAACTGAATAAATCTACAAAATAATACACACATCATCGAGATTATCTCAAATATGAAATCACCGTTTTGTCTGTACCAATTTAATGTGAAAGCAATTAGAAAAATCTACGTTCTATACATTCTACAAAAAAAGTCATGCACTCGTGAAATTGATGCAAATACCGAAACCAACAAAAAAGAATCTCGAAAGAAATGCGCGCGCACGCAAAGATTGAAAGTAATTTCCTCGTTTCTCGATCTCTCGAGTGGCATAAAGTAGCGAATTTAATGTGTGCTGTGCTAGATTTTCAATTGTACATATATATATATATATACAAACAATAATGCCTGCAGCAATTGCAAATCATCTTCGCTATATAATCTCCTGAATAGTGTACGAGTATAAAAAGTCAAGTGTATATATTGTTGTTGTTCGCAATGTTCAGCGAAAGTATCGCTCGAATTATCTGGCTCCGCGCAGCAGAGCACTCGTTCGTGCACACAGCACAGGTTATGTGCGAAAATCTTGACCTTTTGAGACAAGTCATAATTGACATGATATTGAACCTGTGTTTACTGGACACGAATGCACTCACACAAATACACACACACACACACACTCACACTTGTTGATTCGCTCAGACGATCTGGCTCATTCATGAGCGCGTTCTAACGACAATCATAACAATAAAAAGAAACATTTCAATTACTCTCATTGTACACTTTGTAATAATACCGCTAGCGGTTGTACATTGCGTGATCTCTGTACAATACATATATATACTGTATATTATGTATAATATGTATAGCATGTATGTAATGTACTCAGGTGTATACGAGTGTATTACGAATGTATATATCAGAACAATATACATTTTCTGGATGTCTCTACTTTCCATTCAGCAATATCTGTGCTCGTACACACAGAATATATTTATATAGGTATACGTATATATCATACTCGTATTTTACTATATATATACAACACATGTTATCTTCATTTCGCGTCGGCAACGTCTTTATATTTATATTAACTTCATTCAATTTAACATGATCGAATTTATGTTAAACCAGCCTACGCGCATCGTTGAATGTATATATATATATATACCTATACTATAAAATTATTATACAAATGCGTGCAAGCATCGTATGTCGTATGGGAATATGTACGTACGTTCGTACCTATAATGATTCATAATATATGATGAACATTACGGTTTACCAATTTGAAACGCGATATACCTTTCAGCGCATGCGCGCACGCGTTCGCGGTTTACTCGGTGTACGAGATACGAGTATATATACCCCGCGCGCATGCGCTCGCTGTCTTGTCGCCTTTTCATTGTGTGGAATAACAATAAATAATGCCGGCGATTATGTATACGAATTTGCGAGGTTTTATTGTCTGTATGGCATTATTTAAATTAATGTAGGTATGGTATACGATTTTGCGATGATGGATACGCGACGCGACGACATAGAATCTATATGTAACGTGTAGCATAAAAGAAATGTATGCTGTATATATTTATAGATATAGATTCTTGTGAATTTGTGTCAATCGCATACATTTTTATATACATAACTATAATATGAAACATTTTACCTATAGAGAATCAAAGAACAAGCTTGAGTTATTCGTTTAATGGCACTTTTATTGAATGGAATTTTAAATGCTTCAAGAAGATGACATGAACGTACGCGCGGCAGCCGGCGTGGCGGTGCGGCAAGGGACGCGTCCACAGCAATAAAGAGTGATAGCGCACGAACGCGACAGGTTTTTTTTATATACCACACGATATATAATATATTGTTTGGTTAATCGTTGTTGTTAATAGAAAGAGGCACAAAAAAACATGTTGGCTATTAACCGTAAGATTAATTTATTATTAATTGCATTTGAATGAGCATATGTGTTCGTATGTGTGTGTGTTCTAAGCTGTCTTTTATATCAAGCGCTTTGCATCTGAATGGGACAAATTACCGATGTTACGGTTTTACGCGCTGTGATCTTTTAAAATTATATATGTTTGTGTGTGTGTATACTGTAGATGTCTTAAAGAAAGGTATTTTTTGTATTGGGCATGGTGTTTCCTATTTTTGATAGTTTAGTGGTGAGTTAATCTCTTAATTCATTGTACAGAAATTGACGTGTGTTTTTTGGTATTTAATTCATATAGACGTAGACTAGTAGGCACTGACTGCAGCAATGGTATTATAAAGTAAAATTTTTATCAGGAGGATGTAAAATATGTTTTTTTGAATGACCTGCATTTAAGAAGATTGAAAATACATAAATAGTCATTGTTTATGGATGAATATTTATACATGAGTTCTTATTGCTTGAATCTGCTGTTTAATTTATTGAAATTACAAATCCATTCACACTCTCAATTTTGAATAGAAATTGTATGCTCATTTAAACATATTTTTTGCCAAGAATTGTGTATTTAAAACTATAACTCATGGGTCACATATCGACCTCTTTATTTACATTGAACTCATTTATTCTTCCTTTTTAAAAGGTTTAATATCAGATGATTTATAATAAAGTATTCACTTTCAAAATACGACTTGTAACAATCCTCATAATATTGCTGAATTTTAATAATTTTCAATGGCATTATTACATTGTTAGTTGTGTGAGGTAAAGGGAGCAGGCGACGGCCGGCGCACAGTGGGGCTTTTTCCCTTAAAAGCGCTCAGTATTCAATTATCGAAACTCAAAATTATAAACATTTTT
>JAAAKO020058569.1:0-10452 GCA_010015015.2 Bolitophila cinerea | reverse complement strand
TTGTTTTTTGTTGTATTGTCCTAAAAGTTCAACATGCTGAACTTACTCCGAAGACTCTCCGAAAACAACCAAAATGTAGATTCGAAATTGTCTAGCGCCAATCTGACCGAAGGGTTAGATCTCATTAAATTTTAACTTCACATTAAAAAAAAATAAAAATTATAAAAAATACTATATTGAAATAGATGCTGAGTTTACTTAAGATGACTACCATGAATACTGCTGTTATTTAAGTAAAATTATCTAAAATATATAGTCATAAAAATAAAATATGGACAAATATTCTATGCAAATCGTCTATAGATTCAATAGTATAATTTCATAACATTTACTTTGTAAATTGTTTCCTTGTCAATTGTCAATTTTCCATTATGTTTCATTTGAACGATTTGCATAACATATTTTCTTAAATTTCTTTGACAATATTTCGATTCAAGGTTCCATAGATTACATTACATAATATATTTAAGCTCAAACTCTAGAAATTATGTAAACTAGTATTTTCCATTTCAACTTACGATATTTTGCAAAATATATTTAACTTTGTTTACAAATTAGTTTTGATTGCAATAAACTCAGAAAATCCAAACAATATTTATCGTAATCACATGATAAATGTCATGATAAATGCCATAGAAAATATGTCTCGCCACAATCTGTGTGTGTACTTTGTAAACTGCACCAGAACTCTGGGGCACTTGTAGAACTTTATTTAAACTAATAGTAGGGACAAACTTATATATACGAAATTGGTTGTCTCGAAAGTGTGGGAAACCTACTATTATTAAGTCTGGCTGAGTAAGTGTTTGTGTGACTGTGTGTGTGTTTCTGTAAATATGAGTGGCGAGTATAAAACACGCTGGTCCTTCCATTTTCGTATCATTCATTCGCATCACAATGTCCCATAAAATACTTAAGATAACACAGACAATGCTGAAGGCAACTGGTCTGTGGTTCCCGTTCTGGACACATCTCGGGTATCGCGTGTACGCTTTGTTCTGCTTCTGTATGCTGTGCAGCATGTTTCAGCCAATGGTAATTACATATAGATTCGAATAGAAATAATTATTAATCTATGCTCAATTTATAGTGCCTCTACTTTATAACCTACCTAACGGACATCGTAAAAGCCACCGATGCATTCATCCAAGTGTCCGCCGAGATTATGATGACCACGAAAGTGATATTTTTTGTGTACAATCGCAAAACGGTGGCAAAGCTTCTCGCCAACTTGCAGCATATGTTTGACAAGAGTAAGTGGACATTTTTTTTTATTCTAGATCATTTTAATCATTTTGTTCTGCAATACAGACGAATCACTTGACCGTTTAAAACACTTTGCAAAAGCCGACCGTGAAGCACTGATGATCACAAAAATAAACAACGGATTACTCATGGCCGCTGGAGGCGTTCATAATGGGGTTCCATTGTTGGCATTGCTGTTTCACTATTTTAATGGCACTCTATCGCCAAGCGTATGGAAGCATCCGTTCAAAGGAATGTCAGTCTAAGCATATAAATAAAACATCCATATTTTCACAGAGATTAACCACAAATATTTACAGATTTCTCTACGACTACATCTCGTCGCCTGGCTTCGAGATCACGTACGCGCTGAACATTTTATACAATATAACGATTGCGTTTTACTTCGGCGCAATTGACACCTTCTTTGTGGGCAGTTGTCTACACATTATGGGCAGCATGAGGGACGTGCAAGATATGTTTGAAGAATTGGATGCAGAGTTCGTCAGGGTTCGAGTGAAGAGGCAGCAGCAGCAGCAGCAGCAGCGGAGAGGTGGTGTCACGCAAGTGGTTCCTTTTTACGCAAATATAAATCAGGTGTACAGTGAAAGGGTTAGCGAATTGGAAACCAGCTTGAAAAACGCAATTCGGGCTCACTACGAAGTTCTGGGGTATTTTTCATATTTTCGACCATTTTTTTTATAAATAACGAACAAAATTTTTCGCAGCAATTTTCAGCTCCTTGCCAACATTGAGGGTTCCATAATATTTACGCAATTCTTTGGAGCGATTTTCGTTTTGTCCACGCTTGCTTTTCAGACACAGGTGGTATGTAGTTTTATGGATTGGGGGTCCCGATTTCGTTGAATATTCATTTGTTTTTCACCATTTTTGCAGAGTGGAGGTGGCATCGTTTACATTGCCCCAGGTCTTGCGGTTGTAATGGAACTTTTCTTGTACTGCTACTACGGGCACCAGCTTACCAGTCAGGTGCGACAGTTATCTTTCAAGATAACTTGATTGAATTAAAACAAAATTTCTAACATTTCCATAAAGGCAACGAATCTAGCCCGCGTTGTGTACCAGAGCAACTGGTACGTGTACCCAAAAAAGCATCAGCACTACTTGGGAATGATTATGCTGCGGATGCAGTATCCGCCAATACTAAACGGTCTTGGATTTGTAAACTGCTCGCTGGAGAGCTTTACGGCGGTAAAACTATAAGAATATGATTGAAGATGATAAAAGTGTATCCTAAGTCCATTTTTAGGTTCTACGGATTGTCGGATCGATGGTAGCTGTATTTCAGAGCATGAATGTATCGTAATTCAATGGAGATGTACAAATTAGTCAAGTTAGGATGTTTTCTAATAAAAAATATAGTCGAATGAAGTAGTATACATTATAAAATATTTGAATATATTATTGAGTAATCAAAGAATCCAATAAAGTTTGTAAAAAAAGAAAAATAGTTAACATATGATTATAATTTATAAGAATGTCTTGGAATGACGTAGTAAATTCTCGTAATTTAACTAACTTAACCAAAAAATAATAAATGTCTTAAGGTAAAAGTATATCTTGAAAGAATTATTACAAATCGAACGGGTTGTGTTTTTTTAGATGCAATAACAAAAGGGACGCTTTACTTAAGCCTTAATTACTAAAGAGATTCCAGACTTTCGTCTCCTTTCCTAAACTAAAATTGAATAATGAGTTTTTAAGGTCCATTAGATTCGGTACTGAATCGCTTATTTTATTTTCTATCTATTTAACATAATGGGACAAATAAAACGATTATACCTATTATATTGTATTACCATGTCCTCAGTTTAATTATAAGCCCTTGATTAGTGACCATTGGAATAAAATATTTAAATCTTCATTACATTTATTATTACTTTTCGATAGAATATTTGGATTACATAGTATATACATTTGAGAGTCATCGTTTTTTAGGTGATTTGAAGAATGTCAAAGTTTGGAAGGAAGTTCATTCAGAAACATAAAGAAAAATAATGGACCAGTTACTGAACTTTGAGGGACACCTTTTGTTAATGGCAGGTAAGGAAAGAGGTTGTGAGAAAGAGATGATGTTCGTTTTGATAAATTACTTTTGAGTATATTATTAGATGTATAATGGAAATTAAATTTAGTTTTAAGTTTTGTTTATAAAATTTAACTAATAATTAAAATAAAAAAATAGTCCAAAGAATTTGGTACATTTTTGTATATTTTTTGGCTCACTTTATTGTTAGCCTATAAATAATAATGATTGACATTTTAAAACGAGACATCAAGAAAAACTAAAATTAAAATTTGATTATTTTCAAGTGCAACATCCACTGGATTACCATTGTTAATGAAAAGGGTTTTTCAAGAGAATCGGAAGTTATATCTAATTAAAGAAAGGATTGGTCATTAACTTAGAAGTGACTAAATCGTTTATTACGTCGGTGTCAAATGTATAAGCTACAAAAAACTGATTAAAGGAAATAACGTTCAATTATCATTGAAACTAAAAGAGAGACAGTTTAGTACCTCCCTACCGGAAACTAGCTCATCCAAAAAATGGCGGTAATTGGTCGTTTTAATAAAATTACTTATAAAATCACGGACTCTGCTTAACCCTGTTTTCAAATCAGTGCCTCTTCTAAAATTTAAATTTTAAACTAAATTTTATTTCATTCACATTTTTATACATTTTTGATGAGATTAGCTGTTCTTAGGGAAATAAACTTAGGGAAAAACTTCAAGAATATAAGTTATGAATAAAACAATTAGGTTTTACCTAATATATAAGCGTCTGGCTTTGTCGATGGTCAAGAGAAAGAAGAGAGTGACCATCAGCTATCTTTATTCAATTTTAAAACAATCATTATAAATGTACAGTATAGTATGATGATAGCCGAGTCTACAGCAGTCCCTTGCACTAGATACAGTAAACATCCGACTTCTTGCTGGTATCGTATGTTCTCGAGAGCACCCGATCCTTCATTAATCATTTTGATCGATAGCTTCTGACTTGCGTCGCATGTTGTAGGTGCAATTTTTTGCGTTTTTCATACCAAATCTTTCTAACACCGTCTCCGTATATCGCTTCTGATGAATCGCAGTATTCAATGCTTATTCCTACAATGTTTGTGGCTCCTCCAAGATACTTAATTTTAAATTTTGAACTCAAGGATAATTTGAAAGCACGCATCTGTTTTTTATCCTTCCAGGAAATCATTACATCGTCGACGTAAACTGCCAGAATCCCGCCCATATTTTTTAAATGGTACACGTATGGATTTTCCTTTCATCTAGTGAACCCAATTTCCACCAAAACAGCATCCAATTTTAAATTCCACTGGCGGCCTGCTTGCTTGAGGCCATATACATCGCAAGATTGAGATGACATACTCGACCAATGTTGTCATCAAAACCCTCAGATTGATCAGAGTATATCTCTTCATTGAGATCTCCTTGTAAAAACGCCTTAACGGCGTTCATTTGGTCCACGTTGAACCCACGTTTTCATCTGACGGGTAGCTCTTTGTCAGACACATAATCGTCATCCGACTCATCGGCATTGAAGATAATCGACTCGTCCAGTTTGGGAACCAGCTCCGCTTCTGTGTTAATTGACTTAAAAGCCTCTGAAGCCTTTTCATCTAAGGTGATAATATTAGTAATATCGATCAACAAACTGTCAGACTTACCTTCACATTCGATATGTCGATAAACTTGACATCACGACTGACTATCACCATGCGGGTTTCTGGATCCAAAAAAACGCAAGCCCTTTTGCGTTTATGAGTAACCGAGGAAAATAAGTTGCCTTGATTTCAGGTCCAGCTTCCTCCGTTTCTCTTTTAAGGATGTGAACCATCAACGATGTTCCAAACATTCGAATCATTGACAGATTAAGTGGCAAATCCGTTCAAAAAATTGTACCGGATCGATTCGGTGACCGGTTAATCACATAGGCTGCTCGGTAAATTTCCTCAGCCAAAAGTAGCTTGTCCAACCCAGCGTCAAACAACATGCATTTAGCGTGTTCTGTTCATCCTTACTTCAACTTCGTTCTGTTGCGGTGTGTATGCGCAGCTAGTTTGCTGAATGATGCTGCTACGCTTGCATTCCTTTACGAATTCGTCTCCATCGGTCCACAGACATCCGAGTGAATTAGCTCATGCACTACGCAACGATCGTTTGCAAACAATACACTGTTGCCGGCTCTTGGATATCGTACACTGACAGCCAATTCGATAAAACACCTTGCAGCAAAAGCACATTCTTCACTGGAAATCTCTTTCCAATCGCGTTCAAATCAATTGAGCCACTGCCCGTAACCTTCAGTCTCTGGTCTTCTGCTGTCACGATATCTGGGAACTTTGAGCTATCCTCGAATCTCTTGAATTGTTGATGATTGCCAGTCAAATGATGCGTTGCGCCAGAATCAATTACAACTACAATTGAATATATCAACCCAATAGGGTAAAATTGTCCAATTGGGTTAAAAATAGCCCAAAAATAGAGCAATCTATAAATACAACATAGCTAAAGCTAAAGGGTAGAGGTGTCGCGATTTTTCATGGAAAGGTAAGTTAGAATACTATTACTCTTAAAAAAAATTGAGTTTTTTAATATTATGCCTTTGGGGATGGAAGATAGTATATGCCCAAACCTGTCAAATTTGATTTAAGAGCATCAATGAATTCTTCTTTTTTAAAAGCTAAACTATTTCTTCTAACAAAATTCAATTTAATTTGTTTAATTAAATTCTAAACATTAATATTTTTTTTTAAATAAAAGTTACAACTTTTATATGGTTTTTGACTTGGTGTCGGAGCCCTAGTTTATATTTTAGAATTATGACAACATGGAGAACCAAAAACGAAAAATTATATTAGGCAATATAATTTAGACAGATTTGGTTATTTATACTTGTAATCTCACCGATCTATTTTGAATTTCCAATAAATTCATACATCGAATTCATTATAAATTCATCATAAACATACATTTGGGTCAGACGATGCGCTAATCCAAATTTTCCGAATGACATAGGATTTCATGTGGATTATTTATTCTTTATACTCGTATATAATCTATAAATACGCTTTCAAAACTCGATGAAACTAAATTTTATTACCGGCAATTCGGGGGGGGGAGGGGGAGGTGAAACAAGCATCATCCAGAAATGGGGTAATTTATTCGGTCGGCACTGTCTGCGATCCACATAATTAAACAAATTTCCACAGAACAACGCTGAATGCCACTTATTTACCAATGCACATTTAAACTTTTATACACGTGTGTCTGGGGTTATAAATGAAACTGAAATCCGCATAAATAGAATTTGAATGTTTCTGGGTTGATGTTTTAACGTATGTGTTATTTTTGTTATTGGTAGTTTTGGTTTTGAACAAATATTTTAAACATATGGACATATTTTATCGCTTTGAATGTTTCCGGCATTTACCATTAAACATGGCTTCTCTTTCCAGTTTAAATGCAACCCCTAAGTGTGTCTTCAGAGCACTTACCCAATCCACCGCTCATAAACAAAACATTCACAAAGATTTTAACGAAAGCGATAAGCAAGTTCATGCATTGCCAAAATAAATGATCTGACTGAATGCAGTGATCTGTCTTTTTGTTATTTTTTGTTCAATGAACTTGTTCACATAAAAGCGTATATTATATATAAAAATATAAATATATAACTTCTCTGGCTCTGGCTCTGGTGGCCACCGTTTATACGGCATGACAATGCTCCTCGAAAACGTTTCTTTTGTACTTTTGTGCCGGCCGGCACAGACAAAAGCACCCCAGCGACATAGGCTAAAACAATCTTGAAAGACAACGTTAAACTTTTCTATGTACTCGCACTCGGTGTTTATAACTTTGACATTTTTTTGGTCTCGAGCGCAGGGTTGAGTTTTTGGACACGAGCAACGCACACCACCACGGCTGTAATTCACACAATATGGCTGGTTCGCAAAGTTTTTGCTATTCTTTTATTTTCGTTTGGGGCACAAAGTTCGGGTAGTTTTGTGGGTTTCTCTTTTTAGAAAGGGGTTTACAGGGATGAACAGTTAAACATGTGTTTGTAGTTGCGTTGATGTAGATGAAATGGATGTTTTATCGGTTGTGTTTTTTATTTATTTAAGTGTGACGGGAGATGTCGATTTTGGTGTATGTTAATGTGGAACTGATCTGACCATTTGATGGTTTTATTTTGAAATGGGATTAGGTTGACATTACTTATGTAGCTCTTATTTTGGATGTTACCTTGAAAGTTTGATACTTATCCTTATCTTTTTCCTAATCAAATAATTTTTATATGTCGCTTTTTATATGCCCAGCAAGCAGCGTATCCAGATATGAAGATTTATATACATTTGTGGAGTTTTTTTGAAGAAATGAAGGTATGAATGTTTCTATTATTTGTTGAAGTCAAAATTAAAGTTTTATTGTCTTTAAACAATGCGATGCTCAATTCCAAACGCACTATACTCGTTGGAGAATGATAAATTGCTGTAATAATTATAAAAAAAACAATAATTGCAGTCCCGGTAATAACTAAACTTGTGTTTAGCATTTTAAATTTACTAAACTAATCCGCTAACGTTAAGATGACTTTTTTGAAAATCAAATTAAAAAGTAAATAGAACGAAAACTCGATTGGAGCCGGATACGTTGTGTGGTATTGTACAACAATTTATTTAAAAACTGCATGAACCCTCTGGGGTACAAAGAAATAAAATATTATAGAGTTTTATTTCTCCAGGTGCAGACAGTTGCTTACCCGTCAAACATGATTAGGGAATTGATACTAGGTAGCTAGGTAGCTGTCTGTAACGTACCCTGGCGATCTTTATTGATCGAAATTGACGGAACTAAAAAGTACATTTGAAGGCATCTAAAAAATAACGTACTTTGTGGACCGTGAATAAACGAACTTATCGGAACGCATGTGTACAATTCCAGGAGACTAAAAAATACTGTACTAGGTGAAGGTGCATATCTTACATATTGGTACATACTTTCTCGATTCAAAAGGTCTGTAAATGTATTTATTTAAAACAAAAAAATACGCGGATTTTTTTTTAAAAAATGTTTTTTTAATTTGATAAATAAACAGTGTCCGGTTTAGCTCAACTATTTGAAACAAATATAAATTATATTATTATATATATGATATTATATTTGTAGGAAATCGAAGCTTTAACAGTAAAATAATACATATATTTATTATTAGCATTTTCTTGGAGCACAAAACATATTTTCAGAGGGTTATTTATTTGATTATTAAAATAATGATATATTTAAGTTAAGTTAATTAAAACTAATAGTATTATAAATTAAAATAAAAAAACATTTTAATTAAGCTTGGAAAACCGTACTGGGGTCGGGCAGTTTAAATGTCTTCTACAGTTCCAGCTTACCGCAGAATACGAATGCACTTACTAAATTACATATTTTTGATCCATCTGTATAAACGTATATAGCGTCCAGTAACTCCAGTAACTCCTTTCCGGTATAATGACTTTGAAGTTCCTTTCAAACGTTCTTGTAGGGATAATGTAGTTGGTCTGGATTTCTTTGTTTCATATGATCTTACTATGTCCGTATGGCTGTGTTTCGAAACATCCGTTAGAAAGGCGTATAGCACATTCCCACGCAATGTTTTTTGCTGTAACAAAGTTGAGGTGCGGAAGGTTGAGCATGGCAAAAAGCGCTTCTGTTGGTGTGCTCCTAAGAGCTCCTGTTACAGATAGATTACAGATGTAATCTCTATATGTGCGTTTTTCTAGTGAGTGCCACCAGACCAGTGCTCCGTAAGTTAGGATTGGTTTTACAATGGCTGTGTACGTCCAGTATGCCAATCTTGCTGTTAGACCCCATCTTGGGCCCAGCATTTTCTTGCATGCATAAAGTGCACAGTTGGCCTTCCGGTTCTTTCGACTATGTTCTCTCTCCACAGGAGTTTACTGTCCAGAGTAAGTCCTATGTATTTAGTTTTTTTTTTCCTATTTGGAGTGTTGAACCTCCTACCTTCGGTGGGTCAAATGACGGGATCTAGTATTTTTTCGTGAACTGGACAATTTCAGTTTTGGAGGGGTTAACTCCTTTTTGTACGGCCCACTTCGTCATCTTTTCTAGAGCTTTAGTGGTGTTATTGCTTAGAGTGTTTAAATCAATTTCAGAGGCGAGTATCACTATATCGTCGGCGTAGGCTACGGCCATTATGTCTGTATATGGTAATTAAATGAGAATCTTATCCACCACCAGAAGCCATAACAGTGTTATGCGTACATGTTCTAGGAAGAGACATGCTACGAAAATTTCGGTTAAAAGGTTTATTGCTTGTTGTAGTGAGTAAAAGGAGAGATAAAGAAATAATGAAGACTGCTTTCACTAATACAAAAATTTCAAACTTTTTATATATGTAAATAAAAACATAAAAGTTAAATATAATAAATAAAATATATTAATTATTCTATATATTTGCATTTTACATACTTACATACTTTTCTTTATATGTATGTCTTATATATACAAATGAAGAGTATATGTTTTTATCTGCAATACAAATCTATAAAGTTTAAGTTGCATATTTTAATAATAGGCCATTTGGTAGCTGTATTTAAATATTTAAATTTATTTGTAACTTTATTTATTTTTTTACGGTTGGAAACCTATATTATGTTTTAAACCTTTAAACGCGTCTCTCCGGAGACGGTATTGAGCGGTTACGCTACGCAAAAACTTGAAAGAATTGTAAAGTTATAAACAAATGTATACATGAATATTAAAATTGAAGGTATTATTTGAAAATAGTTATTAAGACATGGAATGCCTGTTTCTTTTCGCTGTTATTTTAAATTTAATGTATGGTTATTTATCAACAATATTAAATTGTATATTTATATGCACATTATTATTTTGCGGAAATTTACATATTTAACAGAATGTTTGAAATATGTATCACGTTTTCATGTTTTTATCCGAAAACCTTATAATTTATATAACAATTTAAGTTAAAGTAGGGTAAACCCCGAAAAGATTACAATTCTCCATAGTTGAACAATTTTTATATATTAGTTATTAGAAAATATAAATTTAAGGTACAAAACCAAAAACTTTGCTAATATTTTTTTTTTTTTAATTTTACACTTAACTTAAATTTTAAAAATTGTCTTTAAACAGTAA
>JAAAKO020058558.1:0-10452 GCA_010015015.2 Bolitophila cinerea | reverse complement strand
CTTCTATCTTCTATCTTCTATCTTCTATCTTCTATCTTCTATCTTCTATCTTCTATCTTCTATCTTCTATCTTCTATTTTTTTATAATTCCAGCATAAAAGAGTGAGAATGGAAGAAAACTAAAGAAAATATCGTAGTTTTTTTTAATTTTATTTTTATCCTAGAAATATTTTTAAATTTAAACCTCCCCTCTCCCCACTGCTTACCGGTATTTTAACGGGAAAAAACATTTCGTAATAAGGGCTTTCACTACATTTCTAAATATTAGGTTTTTAAAAGTGATATATTGGCCAATCGTATGTCGGCCAATCGTAAAACATTCGTAAATAGCCAGATTAAATACAAAAAAATACAAGAAATTTTAAATTTAAAAATTGAGACTAACTAAAAACAATTAAAACGTATTAACATAGTAATAAAAAGCAGTAAATCAACGTCATATTAGATATATTAAGCAGATAACTGAACCATTAAATTCTAGGCTCTATTTTTTGCAAGGGACAAAATTTGGAACATGCATTCACAAATTCATTGGTTAATTGAATCATGGCCGCTTCCACAACTTTCCTCCTCCATTTTGGACGGTCACGAGCTCTGGCGGTCCAATCACGAACCCCCAGACGTCCCAGATCATCTTCCATCTGCACCTTGGTTCCTGGAGGTCTAATGTTTATCCTCTCCATTTTGGACTCAAACACCTTCTTGGCTCGTTTTCGTCCATTCGGCCACCAAAGAAGACTGCTCTTTGCAACTGATACAATTTCCAACTGCTACAATTGTCGCCCACAGCTTTAGTCTTATAATGCTGTCATATGCCTGTTTAAAGTCCACGAACAGTTGGTGTACATCAAGATCCTATTTCCACATCTTTTTCATGATCTGACGTATATCTAGCCCACTGTCGATCTGTTGCTTCGTAAACCGCATTGATAATCACCATTTTCTCAGCGTAGAGTGGCAGGCGTCGTAAGAGAATGTTAGAGAAGGATTTTTACACTTTGGGTAGCAGTGTGATTCCCCTGTAGTTGGCACAATTTATTTTATAACCCTTTTTAAAGAGGGGACAAATTATGCCAACATTCCAGTCGTCAGGAAGTTTTTCCAGTTCCCACACTGCTATAGGACTAAGGTATGAACCTTTTCCCATAACGCATATCTTCCATATTTTATCAACTCTTCACAAATGTTGTCGACGCCTGGATTTAGCTATCCACTTCTTTTTTATGGCGTTTATATATTGTAGCATTTAAAATTTTGTTTCTGTCATTTAGATTCGACATTAAAAATTATATTTTTTATTTATAGCATAATAAACTGCAAGACTGATACAGTATACAGCAAGGATTTAGGTGCTCACGCTTTAAGGTCGGGCTACGCGGGCGGATTCTATTTCATTGTGATTGTGAAACTGATTTGCTGTAGACGCTGGATTGTGCTCGGGAGGAATTGTGACCGGGACGAATTGTAATTCCGGCAATTGTTATACCGGCAATTGTTTTTCCGGCAATTGACGGGGTACCCCCATGGGCCTTATGTATGTGGGGCTTATGTCAATCAACCGTTATTTTTATCGTCTATAGAATCTCACGGTTAGCCAAACCACAATTTCAAAAATGCCTTCAATGAAACATAGGTAGAAAAAAATGCATAATTTTATTAGGGGAGGTTTTTGAGAAATGATGTTTTTTTAGCTTGTATTTTTCAGTGAATTTGATTGCAAGTAAAAGTATTTGAATGCATTTTTTGTAATTGAAATATGTTTTTCATTGTACCATAGAACACCAGATCAGTTGCAGTATTTTCGCTTTATCGAGCAACTATGGCACGTAACCGATTCACCCACATTTTCTGTTTCATTCGCTTTGATTACCAGAGCTATTCGCCAAGAAGAAGATAAATAAGCGCTATTAAGAATATTTTTGATTTGCTGAACATCAATTTAAAAACCAACTACAAAATAAGCATAGGCGGATCCAGAAATTGATTGTAAAATTTGTTTATACAAAATTCTATTTTTTTTTGGTTTTAAACACATATACCCAGCTAATAAAAGTTCCTTTTTAATGCCCACTACTCACGGAAACGCAGCTGTATTTTGGCCAAAATATGAGCCCAAATTGTTTTATTATATATTACCAGATCAAGGGTGGACACCATGGACAAAATGTTATCCTAATATTCCACGAAAAGAGCAGCATTTTGCTAGCGGTGTTTTTCTATATATTTTGTCGCTTCCATCATATATATTGATAGGTTATATTTAGGTTCTTTGAAACAGTCACAAAAAAGACGTTCTATCGAAAAACCGACGACCTCTAATTATGGTTAGATCAAAAAATCTTCTTATCACTGGAATATTTTATATTTATATATGGTAAACTATGATAATTTGTTCAACATTAAATTATTTTACATTTTCTAAGGTGAACCAATTTTCGGAAATCTAAGGGACGAGGAATTAGAATAAGATAAAATGTCTGAGCGAGACATAACTGATCGTATAATATAAGGTGCTATATGTGGTACTCTTCGAAGCAAAAAATGACAAACGACAAGTTTGTACAAGGTGCAAAAAGCCGCTCTGCGTAGAGAATATAACATAGTAGAGGCATTTTGATTCTTTATTTCAAATCGAATAAATTACTCTGTAAAACACACAAAAGGTAAACAGTACGCAACCAAGTAAATTAAATCAATTTATGATTTATTTCTAACATTTGTTGATTATATTCTAGTTAAAACAAATATATTACTTTTATTAGCATACAACAGTAAAAGAAATCACTGAAATTAGTTTGGGTGTCAGTTTTCATCCAAGTTTGTAAGGTAGGTTAATTTTTACATACAAATAAGTCAATATAAAATGAAGCCTTGTCAAACCAAAAACACAGCAAATGTCAGCAAAAAAATCAATGATCATCAAGCCAACTCATAAAAAATGGTCATTTTATTAGTTATAACTTTTTCTGAATATAACGGTATTCATCCATTACCAGAAAATTTTTCGGCCGTGCAAGATTTCAAGCAACCAAACACGGCAGGAGAGCTAAAACGTTTTCTAGAAATGATAAACTTGTATCGCAGATTTACACCGAGAGCAGTACACAGCCAAATGATTCTGCAGGCGCTTATCATCGGGAACAAAAGATACGACTTAACACCATTCGTTTGGACGAAAGATGCAGTGGACGCTTTAGACTGGTGTAAGAAGGAGCTGTCTGACGCCACAGCTCTTGCACACCCTTCGCCGAATGCTCAGCATTCCTTAAGCGTGGATGCATCAGACAATGCTGTAGGCGGCAATGAATTACAACCACTTGCATTCTTTTCGAAAAAGCTAACGACAACCAAAAACAAGTACAGCACCTATGATCGAGAGTTACTTGCCATCTACATGTCCATTAAACACTTCCGACATAGGCTTGAAGGCCGGCAATTCTTTGTCATCACCGACCACAAGCCGCTGATAATTGCGTTCAAGCAAAAGTTTGTAAAAGCTTCACCGAGACAGCTGCGACACCTTAATTTCTTTGGACAGTTCACAACCGATCTCCGTCACATTGCTGGTACAGAAAACCATGTTACCGATTTCACTTCAAGAGTTTCCGTTGATGTTTTTAGCCTGGTTTCAGCCATCGCTGAGGAACAAAAACATGATTCAAGTTCAAGTTTATTGTGACACCTCAAACGACTTAATCAGACAATTTATCCCGGCAAAATTCCGATCGACTCTCAAAAGGCTTTTCGGACTGTCGCATCCAGGGAGCCGCGCTACAATAAGACTAATTAGTGGTCGCTTCGTATGGCCAGGTATGCGGAAAGTATGCACTGATTTTGTGCGCCACTGTCTTTCGTGTCAACGATCCAAGACCCAAAACGAACGCTTCTCGCATATTAATATCGACCTCGTTGGTCCGTTGCCCGTTTCCCAGGAGAATCGCTACGTCTTGACCTGCATCGACCGCCTTAGTTGTTTGTCCTGAAGCCGTGCCGCTTCCCGACATCACAGCTGAAACTGTCGCAAAGAATCTGTTATCTGGATGGATCGCTCGCAATAGTGTACCTACCAAGATAACGACAGACCAATACAGGCAGTTCGAATCCAATCGGTTCAACCAACTTGCGGAGCTGCTCGGAATAACACACCTTGAAACGACTGCGTACCACCCTCAGGCCAATGAAATAATCGAACGATGGCACCGCACATTGAAAACAGCCATCAAATGTCACCAGACCACCGATTGATGCGGATAGTGATCATGCAAAATAGTGAACACCACACTACCTTTCAATTTTTTGAGGATATCAGCTTTTGCCTGCAATTTTAGTTTTCGGTCGGACAGAATCATTTTGTGGTTTTTTTTTATATTTTTCGGAACAACTGCATCATTTGGCCGCCCAAAACGTACTGCATCATCGGTGTCCGTACGACCACGTTAAAAGTCAGCCAATACCAATCAATGATTGTTGATTATCCTGGGGCAGATTGGCCGTAATGCTTATCAAGCCACTGTTTTGCTTCAAAGATATTTTTCCTCATTAATAAGCTGTCGTTTGCAAAACAAAATTTATTTTTCAACGTAGTCGCCTTTTAGATCGATACACACTTCCACTTACAATTTTCGGTCACTTCCGAATAATACGATTACTCCAACCCTTCAATGATCGATGATCTCCTCATTAGAGCCGAATCTCTTTCCGCCGAGCCATTTCTTCAAGCTCGGAAAAAGAAAATAGTCGCAGGGGGCTAAGTCTGGAAAAATATTGCGGATGTGGAAGCAATGCGAAGCGTAATTCAAGGATTTTGGCTATGGCAACTACACAAGTGTGCAGCCGTGCATTGTCTTAACGAAAGAGAACTTTTTTCTTCGCCAAATGCGGTCGCTTTTCATTCAAAACTGCGTTGAAATGGTCCAATAGTTTGTAGTAATATTTGCTATTGACTGTTCTCTCGTTTTGAAGATAATCAATGTATATTACGCCGCGTGCATCCCAAAAAACTGTGGTCATGACCGGGTTGGCCGATAAAACCGCCTTAGCCTTCTTCGGTGCAGATTCGTCAATAGAAATCTTCTATTTAGACTGATCTTTGGTCTCCGGTGTTATGAAATGACTCTAAAACTTCATTTTGAGTCGCTTGAATATCGCCAAACCTGTCTTTGACCTCTGAGGTTGTCACACCTGTGCGTTTATGGTCAATTGTAAGCAAACGCGGCAAAATGGCTGTCAAAACTAAACTAAATAAGAGATATGTCCGAAAATTTTAATTTGGTCTATTGACATGGTATTGACACATGACATCTGAGATTTGCGATTGTGGCGCCCTCTGTTGCAATTTTACCAGACTTCTCACTGCGCCCTCGTATTTTGGCAATTGGTTTTATATTATAGCATTTTGTTTTGGCTTCAAGCTTTCAGGTTATAAAGAATGCTTGAAGATTTGAGATTTTATCTTCTAACTTATGGCTTGTCGCTTTTTGCTTTTTGCTTCTTGCTTCTGCAGGTGTTTTGTGTAGATTCTAGTTTTGAGAATGTAGTTTTAGCTTCTAGAATCGTATTGAAGATTTGGCTAAGGTAAACTTTATGGGGCAAAGCCCCAAACAGTTTAAATTTAGGCCTATAATTTTTCTACTGATTATTTTCCGCATTTTTTTTGCGCCTAACCCCCTATTTCTCTTTTAGAAGGCTTTAAAGTTTGAATAAAACTTCTTTATTTGAAGAAATAAAAAATAGTAAGATTTAATAAATGTTTTTATAAAAAAACTGAATCATTAGATTTTACTCCAAAATACGGGTTGGGCATGTGGATTTCTGGGGGTAATCCCTTTATAACCCTACATAAAATATGTATGGATAAAGTATTTTTAAGGACCACCCACCAAATAAATATATTTATGTAGGTATGCAAATGTATTGTTTGACTTGTGTTTTTAGTAAAAAAACAAAACGCAACGCGCGCGGCAGCGCGTGCAAAAGAATTAAATTTACCAGAGAATTGAAATAAAAGTAGTGGATTGCTTGTCTTTTGCTTGCTTTTTGCTAGTTTTGCGAATACTAGCAAAAAACAAGTAAAAGACTAGCAAACCCTTGAATTTTATTGATCTTGGAGTAAAATCTAATGATGCAGCAATTTAAAATAAAAAACATATAGTCAAACCTACTATTTTTTTCTATTTCTTCTTCTTTTATACAAACTTTAGAGCACCTTAAAAGAGTGAAAGGGGATTAGGCGCAAAAAAATGCGGAAAATTATCAGAAGTCAAAACTGAACACTGGCTGGTTTTTTTTCTATAAATGCCCCATAAATTGTCTTTTTACTTTGTGATTCTAGTTTCCGATTCCTAGATTCAAGCTTCTATTTCTGAATTGGATCTAATCACTTATAGATTCCGGTTCTAGATTGTAAGTTTTCTTCTGCTTGATAGATCTATACTTACGATCGATGGCTCTGAATTCATGGTTAAAGAAAATTACATTTAACAAAATATTACATATAGTCGAACTTTCAACTATATATAATTAGAAAATCTCCACCTTCTTTCAAGTCCATACCAACATAAATCTCACCAAATCTCTCAATCAAAATCTGTCTAGCGCACGCACGGCCATTCGTTCGGAATTATAATTTAGACATCTTCCGCGTGTGAGTGTGGCTACGACATTGTACAATAGTCAGCCCATTTGTTATGTTAATGTGTCTATCATTCATCTCAGCGCCTAGCCCGCCTTCCGCCGGCCATTCGCCATCACCATCTTTGCCTCAATCACACATATATACCAAATACACGCAGTGACACACGCAACGCATCCGATAAAGATGTGCGCGCACGAATTATTGTCATCAACACTTACGCGCACTTACAAAATTCGCGATCGACCAGATAACACGCACAGGCGCACACGCACGCACGCACGCACACGTAAACGCATATGCGCGCAGCTCGGTAATGTCGCAACACGCACGGCACGTCTCTTAAGATCGCGCGTTTGCGGCTGAGGCGCGCGCGCACGCAGAAAGTGTATATTATGATTAATGAATCTATTTGCACGGTTTATAACGAGTTTAAGTGAGGTTTAGTGCGAGTGTCGATGTGTGCGTGTGTATGTGAGAGAGTTTATTTATCAGTGTGGCACTTTCTTTAGATGCGATATTTACTGTATAAAATATATATTATATGTGTAATGAGCAAGTGCTGGGATCAATTGGATTCGTATATACAAAAAAAGATGTCCCCCGTGTGAGAGTGAAATTACCTCTTTGCACACGTAATGCGAATTAAATGATTTCGTAGATATTTAGAGCAAAGTCCATTAAAATCGTATTATTTTTGCGGAAATACCTGCTGACAATTGAAGACCCAAAAAAACTTGACTTCTTTATAATTAATTACACTGCGCTCGCGCTCGCGTCACGTATATATACGTATTTCCAGTAACCCAGAAATAACCTATACAAATATTAATAAGCATGTTAAATTGAAGTATATATATATATATATATAATATACGTTGTCGGCAGGCGACTCGAAATTATTTTCGCTTTCATTAATAACCTAAAAATGCGCCCGCGCACACAGAAAGTAGTTGCTCGGCGGCTCGGTGGACGGCGCGGCGCACCACGGTGTGGCGTCTTGTGGTCGTCGGAAGTCTTATCTGCACCAGTAATCCAGTCGCACGTATACCTCTATAGACGAAACTCAGATGTAAACATGTAATTACACTCGCGAAATAAACCGCGAGTACGCGTTTATATATATAATTTGTCGGTTGCCTTTTTTTCATTCGTCTTCCTCGGATTCGGATGTTTTTTGTGTGTGTGTGTGTGTGTGTGTGCGCCTTCGTTTTTCATGTATACAAACATGTTTAAGATTTTGTAAGCACTCACGGATTTGTAAGCTTGCTTGTATACAAACGATCTTATCGATGTATAAAATACTATATATTTATACATGATTTCATGAATACATACAAATACACAAATACATACACACACTTGTCATTACATGTTAACGAAATTTCGATCAGTGCTCTGCAGGCGATTCGGAGAAAGTAATCCATTAAAACGAGCGAGCGCCCCGGTGCGGCGCGACGAGCGACTCGACGTTGCACATTTGAATTGCATGCCCGTCCGCCAGCAGACAACCTCTCGACTAACCGATTTTCGGTGTTTGTGTACTCGCTTTTTTTTTGCGTGCACACAGTTCCGCGATTAATATTTATATATACAGTATATAATACACAATAACAACACGCACCGCAATCCAGGCCACTATGTATAGCTCGGTTTCCTCACATACATATATATACATAAATATGCAGACACTCAATCTTCGCATGAAACCGCGAGCGCGCAAGTGCATACATTAAATGTCCGGGCGCGCGCACGCTTCGATTAGATAATGCACGCATTAACAACATTAAATTGTCCATAAATTATCGATTAGTTAGATATGCTTGGTGTTATGCGTGTAATGCGTGAACTAAACACCGATTGCACGCTTGACATTTTTGAGCATTAACACACCCGTGACGCGGGTTCGTCGCTTTTGCAGTCTTTCGTATTTCGATTGCTAAAAATGAGGAGTTTTGAAATTGTGTCTGTTGCTTTTGGTTTTTATTACTAATTTCGAATACAGTTTGTAAAATATCCCGCTATAAAACAAGTTACCTTCCATAATTGTGTAGATTTTTAAATGTTTTAGATTATGCTTAAATAAGGAAGTTGTGAATGCAGGTTCGAAATGTTGTCCCTTGATTATGCTTCGAAAGCTTTTGTAAGTGCAAGTTTCACATTTTGGGGTAAGGCATCATTCGGGATGTAGCACATTAAAAAGGCTACTTTCAGTATCAAGTGGTCCGCGTTAAATAAATCATAAAGCATATTATAGATTTTTAGAGGTTTTACCTAGCGAAAGCATAGAAAAATATGTAAATTTGTTCGTCTTACGAAAATTTGTTTTACAATAAATATTACAATTCCGAGAATGCATCCGTCTGCACTAATCAGAAGCTGGATATTCTCTTTCCATCCACATGACTTTAATTTACTTTGGCCTGATTGATTATTCGATAATGCAAGGTCTATTCGTCTAGATACCACATTGAAGTAGAAAATCAAAAATCCAGGAAAACTAAATCTCGGAAATCAAAATCCCGGAACCAAAATCTCGGAAATCATTATCCCGGAAATCAAAATCCCGGAATGTAAAAATCCCGGAATCAAAATCATAGAAATGGAAAAATCCAGGAAATTACAAAATGCCGGAAAATTACAAAATCATGGAAATTTTGTCTTTTTTTTGTTAAATTAACATAATTTTATTATAATTATTATTTTACATTTTAATTTTTTAAATGAACACTTTTAATTTATTTACATCCCGTTAGGTCATCGTCGTTCTGGGTAAAGCCAAATACAGTATTTTTTTATATTTCATTATTTTATTAGATTTTTTTTAAAATACTTATTTTCCGGATTTTCTCATAGCCGAATTTTTTGTATTCCGGGATTTTGTTTCTGGCATTCTGTATTCCGTGATTTTGATTTCCGGTATTTTTTATTTCTGGGATTTAGATTTTCCGGGATTTTGATTTACGGGATTTCGTACCTTACCCCATTGAAGTAGCAGCTTTCATTAAAGCTGCTCGGCTAAAAGTACGATTTATATATTCTCGGTCTCTGTCAATCTTGACCATTTAAAATTAGCTTCTTTAGAACTCATCCTTGATACTGTCTGCTCTTCCCTGATTGATGTGGGATATATCACTCTAAATCAATAATACTCTTTGATTTGAGGCACAGATATTACGACCGCGTCTACTACCTTCCTCCTCCATAAATCCGATCTCCAGCATGCATAGTGTGTCAAAATATATTTGAAGAAGTATTTTGAGTACAAAATAATAGAATTTTAAATACGTTTTAAAGTAAATTTTCTACAATGAACAAGTATTTTAAGTATAACGACATTCCAATTAAAAAAAAATATGTGTACTTTAAAATACAAAATACATGTGTATGTGAAACACATTATTAATAATACTAAAATACATATATTAAAAAAAATAAAAACATCTATTAGCGCTGTCGAATATCAGCAGATTTCTGGTGAAATCTTGGTATATAATTTAAGAAAAAAATATTTTGAATTCCTTAAAAGTATTATATATACTAAAAAGTTTTTTAATTTATTTTATTTTAAATGTTGAAAAATACAGAGAAGATATAAAAAAACTTGGATAAAAAAAAAGTAATTAATAATTAGGATTTAACTAATAATGGTATATAAATAATATAGAATATTTTTTGACAGTTTGTTGTTTGGTTCTGTCGTTCGTGATTTATAGCGTCGCAAACATGGAGCAAAATAAAGAGAAATCCGGCATATTTTACAGTACTACTACGACAAAAGCAAAAATGCATCTCAAGCCGCCAATAAAATTTGTGCAGTT
>JAAAKO020058547.1:0-10453 GCA_010015015.2 Bolitophila cinerea | reverse complement strand
TATATTTCATCAGTAAAATCTAAGAATGGATCTGCTCGTTTGATTAAATACAAAATATCTTCACTACAAAAAGTCTTCACTCAGAGATCTTATGTTGGGTTGTTAATACAATTGCGAACAATAACGTATCTGATGTTGAGATGAAGTAAAAACCACATGTGTAATAATAGTATCACAATGATCATCTGATTATATCATTTACAATAAAATTATTTTACTTTCGATTCACACTTTAAGTAAGAATTTGGTTTAAACTTGTCGCCATCTACCAGGTTCGAATTAAAAGAAAAACCCAGAAGTGCTCGAACCGAACGTTGTAAATCTTAGCTCGATAGTTCTTATGGTTCCAGAGATCATTCGTTACAAACAAACACATCGACGATTATATATATAAAAAATATGGGAGTGCGACTTCCAGATACAGATAAATATGAGCCTTTTAAAAAAAATAAAAATATTTGTTACAAAAACTTAAAAGTGTATATGCGTAATTTCATTTTATCGTTATTTCTCTTCAAATTCAGAATATTATTTATTTATTTGAGTAAAAAAAACTATATTTCCTAATCATTTTTTTCCGCTTTTGATTTTTTTTTAATAAAAAAAAATTATTAATATTATTTTCAAAAAACGTTTCAGTTTTTTGCAAAATATATATATATATATAAAATAATACCAAATAATTTAATATAACTACTGACCCTTGCTTTTAAGGATATTTTGAAAAGTCTTTCTATCCCTCTACCCTACTTTACAAGGTTTTGCCATACAGGAAGGGAAAAATGCAAAAATATACTAAAACAAGAAATCGTGTAAATGCTCTTTCAAGTCTTTGTCAACTCCACCAGCCCAAAATGACTTCGAAGTGGCTTAATAAATTAAAAACAAAGATCGAGAGAAAAATAAATAAAAATAAGAATGAACATTATTTATTATGAGGAAATTTTATTTTCATTTTATTTAAACTCGAAAGCAGTTTCTGTAATTCTTAGTAGATAAAAAAAACTTTAAAAAACATTTTTGTAATACAATTGAAGTTCAACCAGGACAAGGTTGCGTATTTAAAAACTAACATATTAATTAAATAAGGACATCTGTTACGTATTTAAAAATTACGATTAAAACAATTTTAATTAGGCAATATAAGAAATGACACCTTGCGCGTGATACTTTTCTAAATTCTAAGTAAAGCAGTTAATGAAGATGACAATTTAAGGTTATTATTGGTTAGTTAGGTTATGAATTGTTGAAAAACCTTATTCAAATTTGGCCAAATAAGAGAAATCGAAATATCTGAATAATGACGACACATTTCCAAACTTATATAATCAAAAATCAAGCACAAAGCAAGCAAAAAACTTCTAATACATAAACGTGAGAATGTTAAACACTTATACTTGACTATCTCTTACCTCATATTTTAATAATGTTAGTTTACAAAATAATGTTTTTTTATAAATATAAATTTATATACGTGTATATAAATATTTGGACGTAAGTCATGCCGTAAATAATTACTTTATAATGATGATGTCCGAAAACCACAAACTGTTTTAAAAATGATCAAATAAATTATGTATATATATACATATATTTAAATGACATACATTTAAAACTATATAATTGTAGTGTAATTAAAATCAATATACAAAACACTCAAAACTTCCACCAAATATTGAACCAGATCGCAATCGTAGAGATTATATAATTTCTAAACGTTTTAAAAAAATAATAAATACTACACACAAATTGAATTGAATAGCAGATCGCTGTAAAAGTTTAACCAATACAGAGTTTCCTGAAAGTATTAAAAAAAACAAGTAAGCAGTGTACTGATTAGAATGGAAGAGTGCGACATGTTACCAATCATCGTGGACATTGTGTCGGGGATGCTGTTTCCAAGTAAGAATTTTAATGACAATGTGTATTTATACAATATTTTATATTAAATTATCTCTTTTCAGAGAATGACGAAGATTATGAAGCAGAGGATGTATCAAGATAGCCAAAAAAACAGCATAAATTTTTCTGTGTTCTCGAAAATGTTTTAAATAAATCGTAGAATATATTTGTATTCAAAAAAACTAAAATTTTAAGTTTAGCTCCTATTTGGTTACACTGGGCCTCATTAAGAATAGCTCTTTAAAATAGCTTTGATATGTCTCAGACGCATTGGTCTAGTGTGAGAGTTGTCTGTTTTTCAGGTCCCTAACTGAGGCAAATAACTGAGTGAGATCTATATTCAACAAATGTTTCTTTTGTTTTGAAGAAAATAATCACTGTCGGTCTCAGAAAGTACTTCACTTTAACAAGAATAGTATATACCGTTTCTTTGTAATTTTTTTTTTTATAATTTGTTTTTTTTTGTAAATTATGCCATACGATCCTTAGTGGTTTGACCGAGTCTTCCCCGTTTTAATTAATCCCTATAGTAAATATAAATTTACCATAATGTCGATTTGTTTTTATTTAAATAAAACCGTCTGCAAATATCGCTTAATTATTTATTTGTATTTACAAATGATCTCGATCAAACAAAGGCCAAGAAATAAGAAAAAATACCAAACTCACGCTGCTCCGTACCCGCAAAGCTGCTCCATCATTTTGTAATAGCAGTACCGAGCATCGTAGTCCATGTCATACCAGAAGTTTAGTGCAATGCACTTGTGACTCTGACGCACGTGATGGTACCACAAACTTGGCAGGTACAAAATGTCTCCGGCGTTCACACGTACCTCGTACACTCTTGCCTTTGCATAGTCCGGATGCGCAACGAGATCCGGTTTCAATGGATCCACACTGACCCATTCCACGTTGATGGGCTCTCCGTCGTCTAAAATTATATGTTTACGTATTTTATGTAATTTCTATTAAAACGATTTAATTACCATTTAAAATCGGATCTACTTCTAAAGTTCCGTCGTCACTTTTCTTGTACACACCCGAAGGGTATTTGGCTCGAGGAACATTTTGCAGGTCCACCGGTGGAATTAGTATAAAATCCTTGAAACCCGACACGACACAGTATATGTTTTCGTACGGATCCTTGTGCACTAAAACCATATACATTTTTAAAATTTTAGGTTGAAAAAAATACAAAACTTACTAGAAGTTACTGAGCGCTCATCCCCCATCCAAAAATTGACCGCATCCGGCTCCTTGTTAAACGCTTCGGCTGAAAAGCTGAGCAAACTAACGTCAATGTCTTCGTAAAGTTCGTTAAAATCCTCAGTAAAGTTTGAATTCTGTTTCTGGATATAATGAATGTTCCTTAAAAAAATCCTTTATTAGATTTTATATATAAAGCTAGCGAATTTTGAATTTATACTCTTTTTCGTCGAGACGATCCAAAAAATCCTTCATTTGCATCTGCTCTTCCGCTGGCATCACAAAGTACTCAGTTCCATCCTTTAGGGCAAGTCCATCGGCGTAGCCATTTGGTGTCACTGCTACGGTGACGTTCTTTTCACCAAGTGAAGTTCTGGAGGACTATTTTAGTTAAGAAACAGATTGCAAATGTAAAGCTAGGGAAGCGATGGTACAATCGTATGATCACAGCCACATAATGAAAGGACAGCACACACACACACGCACACAAATGTATCACCTAAAAAACTTGGAGTTCCACTTCGAGACAGCCGGCCAGTTCAGCGTTGCATTGCGTATCACCACAGGCACATTCTTGCTCACATAATCACGGACGAACTCTAACGCAGTTGGCAGTTCAAAAAGTTCCGGAACTCGAGTGCCCAAATACAATTCTAAAAATAGCAGAAACGATCACATTATATAATTTCGGAAAGATTTATCAAATTCACCATGTTTGCGGAATCCGCGAAAACACAGACAAACAATGCATGCACATGCATGATATTTCCAATATTGCGTTTACCTTTGGCTTCGTTGGACATAAAATCAAAGGCGGCATTTACTTCTGCGGATCGACTCATGTTTAAGTGGAATACGTTCACCTGATTTAATTGGATTCGTCTATTGGTCGCAACCCAGAGAACCTACTTTCCCAGGACTTTCGAGCCTGTAGACACAACAAACAATAATAAAAAAACAACAACACTTTAGCTCTCTATTTTCGTTTATTATGACGTTTATATTCCGTTTATTTCCGCATTTTTGCGCAACTTCACAAAACGGAATGTACTAGATATAAATGATAACCATTCACAATAAACCAAATCTGAGAATTGATTTTTTTATTACAATTATTTAAAAAACGTAAGTAAATAACAGTAAAAAAACCTTTTAGCATAATATAATATTAACACCAATACAAAATAATGTTTACAATTTTTATTTGTCTGTGAGTGTATTTCACAGATAAATGACAATTAGAAAATTATCTTGAATTTACATTTGACTTTGAATGCACTCATTCCAATATCGACATTCTACTACATTTTATTTTTTTTATTTAGAAAAATGTCGATGTGATACACCGCATCTATCTATATAGTAAACTGTGTGAAGAAATGTCAAACTTCTTCATTCATTAATCATAACCACAAAAAATATAGAAATAAACGCGCGCCGCACTCGCACGATTTAACGTAAAAACATCGGTAAATTAAATTTAACACAATCAGAATTATTAACGTTACAGTTAATTGAATCTTTCGTTAAGGTATGATTATTATAAAAAAAATGCTTTTAAAATATAGCTAAATTTCTGTTACTACGCATTTTAGTTGATTTGTTTTAAATAATAAGTTAAACTGTAAGCAAAACTCCATTTTTACCGTGATTGAATTGTATTTATATTTATAAAGTTTATTTTAAATCGTATGCTTTTAAAAAACAAAACGTTAAAAAGTAAAAAATAACAAAAATCTAACCTCACTTTCAGTGTGTTCGATTTTGTTTTGAGTGCGTATACTTTGTTTATATAGCAACCGCGCACTACTTCAACCAAAGGTGCCCGTGTTTTGTTTCCAGAACAATCCTAATCTATTTGTATTGCAGAAATCCACAGCGACTGTATAACCTTTATTCAAAATGACCGATGTGGAAAAACTAGAGGTGCGCGATATCACGCGCATTGAACGTATCGGGGCACACTCCCACATTCGTGGCCTTGGCTTGGATGATGTCTTGGAGGCTCGTAGTGTGTCGCAAGGAATGGTCGGGCAAAAAGATGCTCGTCGTGCTGCTGGTATTGTCGTGAACATGGTGCGCGAAGGTAAAATTGCCGGTCGATGTATTCTCCTGGCCGGAGAGCCAAGTACCGGAAAGACAGCTATCGCTGTGGGCATGGCTCAGGTAATGTTCAGTATATTATGTATGATTCAAAGCGTGTATTCCTAATCGAAAACCTTTTAACAGGCTCTTGGAAATGAAACACCATTTACTAGTATGTCTGGCTCGGAAATCTACTCACTAGAGATGAGTAAGACAGAGGCACTCGCACAGGCTTTGCGCAAGAGCATCGGTGTGCGTATCAAAGAGGAAACGGAAATTATCGAAGGTGAAGTGGTTGAGATCCAAATCGATCGTCCAGCAACGGGAACAGGTCAGAAAATCGGCAAGGTCACACTGAAAACGACCGAAATGGAGACAAACTACGATCTCGGCAACAAAATTATCGAATGCTTTATGAAGGAGAAAATTCAGGCCGGAGACGTGATAACCATTGACAAGGCCTCTGGCAAGGTAAACAAGCTAGGACGCAGTTTCACCAGGGCTCGAGACTACGATGCAACCGGTGCGCAAACCCGCTTCGTACAGTGTCCCGAAGGAGAGTTGCAGAAGCGTAAAGAGGTCGTGCACACGGTCACCTTGCATGAGATCGATGTCATCAACAGTCGCACACATGGCTTTCTGGCACTGTTCTCCGGCGACACCGGTGAAATCAAGCAGGAAGTACGCGATCAGATCAATAACAAAGTAATGGAGTGGCGAGAGGAGGGCAAAGCTGAAATTAATCCGGGTGTGTTGTTTTTGGACGAAGCGCATATGCTGGACATCGAATGCTTTTCGTATCTGAATCGGGCACTCGAGAGCGATATGTCACCGGTGGTGGTGATGGCAACAAATCGAGGTATCACAAAGATTCGCGGCACCAACTATCGCAGTCCGCACGGTATTCCAATTGATTTGCTGGACCGCATGATCATTATTCGTACGGTACCATACGCTGAACGTGAAATCAAGGACATCCTGAAGATTCGCTGCGAGGAGGAAGACTGCCTGATGCACCCGGACGCCCTCACAGTACTCACAAAGATCGCCACCGAAACTAGTTTGCGGTAATTGAAAAAGAGACAGTTTTCAGTACGATTAAAAATAATTTTATAATTCTTGTCACAGGTATGCCATTCAGCTGATCACCACATCAAATCTGGTGAGTCGGCGTCGCAAGGCAGCCGAGGTTGCCATCGAGGACGTTAAGAAAGTGTACTCACTGTTTTTGGACGAGAATCGGTCGAGCCGAATTCTTAAGGAATATCAGGACGAATACATGTTCAGCGAGGTCACAGACTCGACGACTGCCATGGACTGTGGTGACAACTAAATATTAAAAACAACGGGTTGACCTGTTTTACGTTCCAGATGCATTGCGCGAGCGCAAGGGGGAGACAGTTTTTTAGGTTATAAGTTTTGAGTTGTATTGTTTTTGATTTGAACATTCAATGCTGCATTAAAACATCCACAACTTTATAAAATAATTGATTCTCTTTTATGAAATTTAGGAATTTATATCTTAGTTGTTTATTTTTCACACTTGAAAGGTCTATCCTGTAAATAACCAAAAATACTTATCAAAAAAAAAAGTTTATTTCAGTTGCGATAAATTGATATAAAAACCAACAATATTAATCAAAATTTATAAAATAAATAATATGGTATTCAATGAAATATATATTTCATTTAATAACAATCAACTCAAAATTAATATACAAATAATAATACTAATTCAAAGTATATTCGATGCTCCGTTTCCAGACTCAAACTCCGAAAATATACCTTCAAAATATATTTAATATAAAACCAACGTATTATGGATTATATTATTATATGACCTAATAAATAATATAACATATAATGGGAATAGACACCCGTAGATCAAGATCAACCGAACTATATGTTTTTATAACTTTTATATGTGTTTTAACATTGTATCCATAACATAAAAAAGGTTTCTTTGTCATTCCCACCAAACAAAAACAAGCTTTTTATATTCGAAAGATTTATTGTATTGAATTAAATCGCATTTTGGTACCTAGAAAATCGTACCCCTATTAACATTTTATATTTGTGCATGTATATGATTTTGAATTGCAGTTATGCATTTCAATAGCAAATATTACATCCATTGTGAACTCTCAAAACATTCGCTCTCTGCGTTGTGATTTCATTGTATTCCATTGTGTTTGTGTGCCTGCATTATATATATATAGTATATTCATTGTACATGTGTGCGCTCGAATTAGTTTCTATGCTATCTGCTGGTTTTGTGTGTATCAAAATATTCTCTCTCGAGCTGATTAATAAAACCTGAACCATTCACAATAAACATGCTTCAATTGTCGCTTTTCTGGGGACGGAGTTTAGCGTCAGACGTTCGTCGTTTGTCGGCCGTCGCTTGAGCACATTCTCGTTTTAATATTTCATTCTTCATTTTCATTTCATTAAGTGTAGAACCGTCAACTAACCAAGACGTGCCGCCGCGGCTCCTCTTCTTCATCGTGTCCGTAGTGTTGGTGTTATATTTGTGGTAGTACAGCTGTACTCCGCAGTGTAAGTGAGTTGTTTTGGTTGTTATTGAACTCTTTGCATCAGGGAACAAAGAAATTCTAGGATATTTACATCCAGAGAGACAAGATTTTGTTCATTGATCATTTGTACACCAAAACACACCGGTGTTTTTGTCTGTGTGCGTGTGTTTTTTGTGTTTGAACGAGAGTGCAAGAGCCAAAAGGTGAGACTGTGTCGCGTAGGTGCAAATCGTGTCTGCTGCGCTCTGCCTGCACACAATCACACTATATTTATTACCGTTCAACAGACAACAACAACAACAACAACGCGACGCCAGGGACGGTCATTGTGCGCGACGCGAGACGCGACTGCCTTAAAATACATATATAAATAGCAAACATTTATTAAATACTCAACAATATAATATTGATTTTGTGCAGTTGTTGTGAACTTGCCATATAAACTATAAAGTTAGTGAAAATCTGCGTGTGTCGAATATAAATATATAGTATTTCTATTTATATATTTACTTATCGGAAATTTATATACACACACATACGCTCAGAATAAAATAGTTTTGTGTGATAGAAATTTTGCTCTCTTCGAACTTTGATTCGAGCCAGCTTAATCGGGATATCTCTAGAAGCAGAGCGTTTTGAATTGCAAGTAGAGTGTAATCGTACATGCAACAGACATGGATCCACTAAGGTAAGCATATAAAATGATTAATCGTGCGTGTAGAATAAATAATAGGTTTGTTTTAAAATTTTGGTTTTCTATGGATGCAAACAAAGATAATTCTAAATTGTTATTTGGATCACAAAGAAATTCAAATAGAATGAAATGTTGGGTACCATCTCATTTTTGGTGAGGTCAACTCTAGAAAAATACATTTATTTTTAAATAACATGTTTAAATTAGAATCACAGATCTTGTGTTTTGTTTTTAAAGTGATTAAATCTTAGTTTCAGATAGACTATTTAGAGTTATTAGATACTTTATAGTGTATTAGTGCATAACAGCAACATAATTTCTTGTACATTTTTGAAATAATTTTAATTTCCTCAAAAATAAACCTAATTTAGTTATCTTATAACGTTTCAGTTTTAAAAAGGGATATCGAAGCAAATTTATTAGTATTTAATTAAATTTCATTTTAAATATGTTTTCAGAAGCAATATATGCGCTTTTTAAAAAAGCTGCAGAGTTTTTTGACCAATCTGATATCCAATAGCCGATTTCGTAGCTATAATCCTTTAAAAATCTGTTGTTGTTTTTTCCTGTGCACTAATTAATTCACTAGCAATCAAATAGACATCATGGTTGCGTATTATCACAAAGAGATAGACACACACACAAATCTTAACCAAAACAAACAAACACAGCATAAAGTTGAATTTAAAATTTCTCTGCATTCAAAATCTATTTATAGAATATTCTTATGCGCAGTAAAGCAGTTATAATTAACCATGCATTGATCATCGATTTAATTTACAAAGAAAACTATAAATAAAAAAGGGTTAACATAAATAGTGCCTATTAAAAAATGATTGTGACCAAAAAATATATAAAAAATACCATGAATATTTTTTTGTTGCCAAGAAAAAAAGGATTGTTTCCATTATTAAATTATTGTACTTATAAAATAATTGTTGTCACAATTTTTTTATTATTTTACCGAAATAAATTATTGTATAAAAAAAATAAATATTGTAACAAAAGAAAAAAAGTTCGTGCCTTTTTTGTTTGTGCACATGTTTGTATATAGGAACATTTTTGATTTAATTTGGGTTCTTTTTTGTTTGAGCACAGACATATTTTTCTGGTGACATTTATTATTTATTTTTGGAACCATTTTTTGTGGCTTTTTGGCAATATTTTGAGTTTTTTGGGCACATTGTATTTATGTGAATATTTTGTGAGAGCCAAAATAAATATTTGGTTTCCAAATATTGCGTTTCAAAAAAAAAACTATTTTTTTTTAATAGTTTGAAAAAAAAGAAAAACGCACCAGCGAGTTCAAAAAATTTAATTTACCAGATAAGCAAAATATAAGCAAAAAACAAAGTAAATACTAGCAAAAAAACAATATTTTCATTAAACTTTAAAAAAATAAATAATTATAACTATCATGATGTTTAAAAATTAATGCTTATATTACAAAGAATATATTGATATATTATTCCATTTGGCTACGAGAAACTTATTTTTTGCGCTATTACCAATAATTTAATTTTGTTTCTCATTTGTTTTAAATGGTTCTCATAAACTCATTATTTAAATATTATTTATAAATAAAAAAACATATTTTTCATTTGTTTGGACATATACCATTTTTTGCGCTTTTACGTTATTTTATTAGCATTCAGTTTTGTATAAATTGGAATATAATTTTTAATTATTAAGTTGCTGATGTGTAGGGCAACCAAAAAGAAGTTCTAGGTTCTTTTTTTGTGGCTTCCGTATCGTCAGATGAGTATGTATACGTTGTATACGTTTCACACAAATTCAATCATTTTAAGACCTACTTGATATTTTATTTTGCATATTTTAGCTTATTTTAGTAAAAATGCCCATTTTTAGTGCATATTTTTTATCGAAAAACCATCAGAAACAAGCTAAATGTGTAGAACGAAAAAAAAGGCTAAAGAATAGCGGACGTATTCTGTTGTTCGTATTATAATTCTATGTTATAATGTAGCAATTTGTGTAAGAACGCAAATTTATTATTTAAGAATACGAT
>JAAAKO020058536.1:0-10454 GCA_010015015.2 Bolitophila cinerea | reverse complement strand
AATCTTATCATAAAAAACCGAGCTGTTTTTTACCTGATGCACTCTTTCAGATGGAGTTTTTTAAAAATTGGATTCATAAAAAACCTATGGTGACCACATTAAATTTTTATGAGAGGAATACCGCCCATTTTGACTTTTGACACCTTAAAATCGTTCAAAATATTTAGTTTTTTTTTTAAAATAATAATCAATAGTTTAAAACATAATAATTATAAATATATTATTATATAAAAGATATATAAAAATATATGTACAAATATTGTATATGTATATAGAATATATACCAAATATAATAATTGTCCATTATCTGACATGACATGTGAAATGTGCATAAGCGGTGTAGACTAAAGAGTGTCGTATATACTCGTATAGTGGTTATAACCCAGCTTATGTGCCCCAGTGAATGTTAAAAAGAGACGACGCGACGTCTTCTGCAATTGTGTGTACACAGAGCGACATATATATATGTAATAAATACATAGGTGACTGTCTCACCGCGAGTGGGGTAGTAACGAACGTACCTCTCATGCGTACGTGTGTAGGACAAAGCGAGATAGCCTCACCAGCTCTACCGTTACCGGCGGCGCTGTCGTCGAACCGCGCCAGCCAACCAACTACCCCTAAGCGCACAATACGCTGACAGAGCTCTCTCTATACTCAATATTATTTATAGTTCATGCGTTTTGACGTACTCAGTTCAGTCGGTGGTTGATATTTGATGAATGGTGATGTTTGATTGAGGTGTAACCGGTAATGGATATATAACACAAGTGAATTTATCATTCAAACTTAATCATCATACCTGTCGTCGTGTCGATCATTATAATTTAGTAAACGTTCGTTGTTCGATTAGTGCTTTAGAGCTATAGAAATAAATCAGACGTGCTTCAATCTGGTTTAGTGTGATTTATCTTGAACACAGTTCAATAGAATTTATATTTACAATAAAGTGCAGTGAAGACAGTTTATATTGCGATGATGTCTAGTGCAACCCAGCCACCTGCGCTTTCGCTGCGTCCTCCACAGAATGGTCCTATTTCAAAACCTCGAGCGGTGTTTGGCATCGAACAGATCCTGGGTACTCAACATCGGCGAAACAATAATAATATCGGTAAGTCTAAAACTATGAGAAATAATTTATTTTATTTTAAATGAGAAGGATTAATAATATTTGATATCGATTTATGGCTAATTTAATGTTTTATTTTTAAATTTAAAAGGAATCAATTTTGAAAAAAAAATCATAATGTAAAAACAATTATTACAATACATTTTTTTAAAAAATAATATTTATATAAATGTATATATATTTATCGTTGGTCTACAACCAACAAAGAACTAAAAAACTGAAAAGTGGCAACGAAGCTAAATTATCAGTTTTATATATTTCAACAATAGTTTTTTTATTGTTTGTAGACCTCTAATTTGAAACCGACAGATTTAAAATACAAAATATACCCTGAAAACGATATGATTATAACTGAAGTTCATATACAGTGAATCATTATATATTTTTATCTGGTAATTTTAAAATGATCTTTTTGCATAAAAGAAAAAAAAATAGTTATTTTTTCTCTTTTTATTTTTAGGTCATATTATGATGGTTTTTGGGATATTTTAGTATTTTATTTATCATAAAATCGAAATTATAAAATATTTTCAAAAATTTACGACAACATCTTATAAAACTGATCATTATGTTCTTTTAGATTAACGTAAATTTAACAACGATTAAATTACTCATAATCCCTGCTAAACGGCCAACGCATACTCAATGAGGTTAACCCTCTTGCTCTACTTCTAAATGATCCGTAATGCTCTAGTTTCCCTGCGTAATTACCGTTACGCTGTGGCTAACAATAACAACAAATTACTCGGTTTGTCAAAAATATTCGGATTAGCTATACAGTTGATCTTGATGTGGTGCTGGCCTGCCGGCCAGGGGATTTGCGGAACTGTTTTGCAATATATAGGTACCTGAACGCGTGCGTAGCGCATTAGACTATATTTATAGTTTAGGAAATGTTTGTTTAGGCCAGTACGCAGCAGACCGTTTTAATTAGGCGAGCACGAGCACGTAAATATTTTGCAAAAACAACCGCAGTGCAGCTTATCGACGGCTGACTTGTAGAATATAAAATATCCGTTGTTTTAAATTAAATATTTTAATTATTTAAATCGATATTTCAATACTCAATATCAAATACAGAAAAACACAGTCCATATACTCACGTACACACTAAAATAAATTTTAAAAAATCATTTAATCCGCTTACTCAATTGAAACGAGAAAATCCCAATCTCTTCAAATTAGGTGCGCATATAAACATTTTCCGATTTCAATTCCCAGATAAAAACGCGCATTCATTTAAAAACATTTATAAAATGTAAAAACAAAAACTCAATTCAATTATTGCAGATTAAACGAAAAATCGTTTCGATAGTGCATGGTCGCAAAAAACAAAAACAACAACAAAAAAACGAACTCGATATTTCCAATTAAAATTGCGTTTGCGTTTCGTTTCGTATATAAAGTGCAAACGAAGCGACCAGCTCACGATTAGCATATTTATTAATGTCCATGTCCGCGAATATATGAGATTAGAGAACGGTCATTTTCATTTTCCGCATATACACAGAAATTCGTTTATGTTCTACATACGAACAGCATAAAATTAGCATATATTATTTAAACGAGTTCGCACGCAACGCCCACGCAAAAGCTAAAAGAACACTCTGTTAAATTTAATTGTATTCACAATTTTAAATGTAAATAAATATGATCAAAAGCCGTTTAATAATTATTATAAATATATTATATACATTTTTCTGTGTAAGCTCGCTGTGTTCATTTTATTTTACACCCATCATTTATTATTTATTTGAAAATGTTCAATTGATTTTATTGGAAAAAACGCTTTCTCATTCTTGGAAATCCTGCGTAAAATTAAATGCAATTTATTATTTTATGGTGATTATTAAATTTTCCGCAAAATCACCAGGTTGTTAAAAATAAGAAGTTATCAGTATTTTTCTCGTTCACTATAGAATTATTGTTCGTAAAAGTATATAATACTAAACATACTAGTATATATATATTATTATATTATATATTTTGTATATATTTAAACTAAAAGGGTTGCAATAATTATAATCCAAATTCTAAAAATGTATGGTGCACTCGTTTTTTATGCTTGATTAACTACTCGCACACATTTTCACATAACAGTTCTTTTTTTCTAAATAATATTAAGCTTTGCATTATTATTAAATGTAATACAAATGTGGTTTTCAATAACTCAGCGTGTGATGAATTCAACCCCTTGCAAGATTATTATCCGTTTTTACGCTAAATTACGCTGTACTCAGTACTCGCTGAAACCGGTTTCAAACAAATATTAATAATATATAGTTTCCATTTTAGATCTTGATCATTTAAAAAACGAGCACACAACTACTGATCACGATCATGGCGTTGATATTGAGAACGAGGACGAAGCCACATTAGGTGATCTCGATGGAGGCGATCATGATAATGATCCCAATGACATGTCCCGGCCACGCAAAATCAGACGGTAAGCATAAACGAGTCCACGTGCGGAGTTTTCGAAACTTCCTAATATTGGTTATCTTATTTCAAGTGTGTAAAATGTAAAATTTTGTTTTCTCTCTCTCTGAATTCAAGCAGATCTAGAACCACATTCACAACGTACCAGCTGCATCAACTCGAGCGGGCATTTGATAAGACCCAGTATCCGGATGTGTTCACGCGCGAGGAGCTAGCCATGCGATTGGATCTCAGCGAGGCTAGAGTTCAGGTAAATTGATTTTTATTTTATTTAAACGGCTTTCTCTGCGTAATTGTGTTAATTGAATATGTGTTGCTTAAGTGGATTATTTAACAAGAGCCGTTGGCATCCGCGTGGCACTTTTAATGAACTATAGCTATATACATATTAAGTACGATAACATTTCGATTTCGAATTACTTTATACCGACATTATTTTATTGGATACGTTTGTGATAATCCGCATTGAATACAATATACTATACATATATTTCAAATGGTTCTCAACCATCTCGACCAGGCACGCGCGCGCACCCGTTATTAGATAAACGTTTAAGTTCATTTGGTCGCATATTTAAGCAGGGTACGAACGACCCCTTTTCAATTTAAACAAAATAAACCCAATAAAATACATAATATTGTATACAAATATGTGTACATGGCATAAATCTGAGTTTGAGTGCATTAAATCCAAAATAATTGCGACTGGAAAACACGTGTGTGTATACTGTATATATATATAATATGTATATATATATATTGAGTTGAATGCATAAACGATGTGTATATATATATACATATGTATGTAGAAAAGCACATCATCAGGGGAGAGATCTCTGTGTTGAGTGAGGCTAAAAATTGTTTCAAATAAAATCGCAATTGGCTGTAAGCCGTTTGTGTATCAAAGGACATTGGCCAAAAAAGGTTATTATACGCTTACGCGGCTTCAGCCTCACCATTCCCTGGATTTGAATGTACAATTCCGTGTAATTGATGTTGTTATGTGGAAAAATATGAAAAACAAATCGTATGACCCAAAATTGTTCTGATGTTATGTTAAAATTTTGATCTCAATATATAAATCCAACATTTTAAAGCATGCTAGACTCATCCAGTTTGGAAAAAAACTCCTCACCCCTATATTTTATTCCCTCTATATATTCTTGAGTGCATGATCGCGTGCTTGATGTATATGTATGTATATGTATAGTATATATCATAATAACAGGCATCAAACGCACAAAGAACAACAATTGTAAATCGCTACTTAATTTCAGCTCACAACTCAATTACGTGGCCACCTAAAAACGCATATATATATAGGCACACAAATTGGGCTCATGTGAACTCTAGAATAACGCCTGTGAAAATATATAATGTTAGCGCTGCCGCGACGCTGCCGCCGAGCTTCCGCGCCGGCGCCGTGCTCACGCAGTTTTGAATTGGCGTTAAATTTGCATAAGTTCTTGTGACACACAATGAATTCAGTTTATTCCCGTATCACAGACGGTAGCAAAACTATATTATATATACATATATATATGGTACACATAAATGTTACATGAAATTGAAACCATATTTAAATAGATGTAATGTTGTCATTTAAGCGGTCGTTTTTGTAATTCATTTGTTTGTGGGCTGCTGCCGTGGATTGTGCAGAAATATAGGGGTCGCAAAAGTTGTATCTAAAATGTTCGTCAGGTAATCCTAACTTTTTGAATATATATAAAATTGTATATTTCTCTCTGACGCAAAAATATATTTGAACAAAGTGTTTCTCGATTGATTGAATTTCGATTTGACCAATTTCGATTGACCATATATTTTTTTGGACGATTATCGATGGACCAAATTTTGATTGCACAAATTTAGATTGCCCATTAGACGAATTTTATCATTCGGCCAATCGAGATTCGGCCATTCGAGATTTGGCCAATCGTGATTGGGCCAATCGAAATTCAGCAAATCTTCATCACATTCATATAAATGCTTGTAAAAGTTCTTTGGATAATTCGTATAAGTGATCCCAAAGTTTCTAGGACACCCACATCCTTTATATGTTGAGTAGTGCACCTGCTTTACAACAAAACTTCTACTCGCGCGTCCTCCGCTGAATTTACAATTTTCATGGTTGGTGATGGTGATATATAATTCGAGACAAAATATTGCCGGTTATCGTCGGGCTTGTGTCGTGAAAACTCGCCGTACATCAATACATAATTGGCGGAAAATTGCTTAAACAACACACACAATTTAACATGCAACACACACACATACATATATATATATGTATATATTGTCGAGATTCGGCTTGCTGGGGATATTGTGTGTATGTATATGTGTGTGTAGTGTATATCTGTATATAAGGCTAATTTCTGAATGTAATCAGAGATTTGCATTGCGCATTTAGTACAGAATTGGCGGCGGCATTATCAAATTGCCTGTATTGTATTTTCAACAATGCTTCCAATCGGAAATGTACATACGTACTCTCGTACATGTACATACACATACTATACATATACACATTGGATACATCGGGGTTGAAATGCAGATGCTGCTAAAGCACATGTAGACGACACAGAGGCAGTGAGAGCGAGAGACGAATATAGTACCCTCATAATAATGGGGACTCTTCGATTGGCAATTATCAATTGGTATATGAATTATATATATAGGAATTTTATGATCCTCATTGCGTTTGGTTTTCTCTTTAAAATCAATTAGAACCGTGTATCGCATATAATTTTTAATATAATGCTTTATCAAATCAGATCCATTCATAAAATTATAATTGATAACAAAATTTTATTTTATTTACATTTGTTTACCCTTTTGAAAAAAAAATTACAACGTTCTTTTAAATACTTTGTGGCCTGAAACGTTGTGGTCTAAAACTTCGTGGTACAAAAACGTTGAACAGTGGTTTTTGGGCGGAAAAAACTCATATCACGAAATAATGAATTTTAAAATCTGGTTATGCAGTTTTAATGTCAATATTTTTTTTATCTAGAAGCATTTTGAATTTAGTTGACCTTTACATATATTAAGAGGCTATTATTTAAAAAAATATATATATATTTACGACTTTTTGACAACTGCGGTTTTGACACGCCGTTTTAGACACAAAGTTTTAGACAGGAACGTTTTAGGCCACGAAATTTTAGTCACGACAATTCGGTCATCACCCAAAAAAACGAAATACATCAAAGCCAAAATAATTGTTAAATCATACTATTCATACAGAGATGGGAACTCAATCCATCTCCACATACAACAGAATTGTTCTGGCCGGGTATGGTTAACCCCACTCCACCCGTTATGTCTAATCTTTGCTATACGCGTATAATTGGCGAGATAATTGGCATCACTGTCAATTAGATGAACGCTTTATATCCTGCACACGCACCAACACACACTAAGTGAATCGTTTAAATTCGTTCCAATTCAATTGAATTTAATGGGAGTGAAAATTGGATAGAAATTATATAATATACTTGTTATACATATATAATATATAATCGTTGGAATGTGAAATGTGAAAAGTGTATATTTAGAGAGAGAGATAGACACCATAGAGCTTTGGATGTACGTTACGGGGGAAATCGCAGCTCTGCGTAAAGATTTTTTTGCCATTGTGTTATAAATTGGCATAATAGACTTGCACAGGATTGGGGCACGCGATGTGTGTGTATGTGTGTGCGTCACAGAACGGATATGTTAGCGGAAAATCGGAAACTGAGCAAAAGCATTTTTCTTGTGCGGACTAAGTGGCTGTGCGCGGGAGTGGTAACGTACGCACGCCTTAAGAGTACGCGTGTGTGCTTCACTTAAGCACTCCGGAAGTCTTTACAGCACTCTACCAGCCACACACACCCGTGGAAAACAGAAAATTAGCCAGTGAAATTGGTTAAATCACTTAAAAACAGTGTATACTAAATGTAATTTTATATAGCTTACTCTTGCTAAATTACGGTTGCGAGAAAAATTACATTACTTATATTATTAGTTTTAAATACTTTTTTTTAATTCTCATTTGAATTTAATTTGTGTATTACATTCTAAAAATGACGATTGAAAATGCGGTTTCAAGAGTTGCCCGCGTCATTGAAATTAATTTGTACAATAAAATATTTAATTATTGTATATGTAATCGTACGTTCGCTGGTTATATATATTTATTTATTTATATACTTACACTTTATGAATATAAATATATATACAAATTTAATTGTGCTTATTGAGTGACAATATTGATTTTATTATTGGTACATTTTACATTTTTTTGGGCACCCTTTATTGTTATGCATATTTTATATATAGTATACACAAATATACTATTATACATATTATTTATATGCATATGCAATCCACTGTATTGCATATTATGTAAAGTAAAATGCATCTTACGCACTCGCTCGTCATTCACATTCATATAATTATGTAATAAGGCTAGAAATACATAACACCCTTGTTTGCGTAATCTTTCATTATATCTACGATGGGTTTAATATAATGTATAATATCTTATACCTGTTATTAATGTTAGACTAATTTAGGTTTGGAAGAAATAGGTTTTATTAATCTGCAGTATTTTAATGTGTTTCTTTTTTTTTGTTTCAGGTTTGGTTCCAAAACCGACGCGCCAAGTATCGCAAGCGTGAGAAGGCCATGGGTCGTGAGCCATCTGCCTATTTGCATCATGAACAAGGTAAGATATTTTATCAATAAGATCATTTGCCTTAAATTTCCTTAATCTTGTTTTTCTTTTAAATATGTTTTTTCTTGACGTTTTATTTTAAATTTTCTTTTTTATATTCTTATTAAGTTATTTATAATAATATATTTTACAAAGTTAAAAAAACGAAACAGAAAATTTGTGAAATTGTATCTAAAGTTCCAAGTAAATTATTGAGTTTTTTCGTTATATTTCGCACCTGCTTTTTCCTCGGCCAACATTCAAGAGTCACTTCAATTTACGCGATTTTATTAATTTTTTCCCACAAATTTTCCACTTAATTTATTTACGTGCGTATTTATTTGTTGCCGGTGAACGTCATTAATTTAAACGCAGCTCTTCTAACGTGTTTTAAGGTATAGGATATAGCGATGACAGACCCACTCGCTCTCATATAATATATATATATATAATATATAAATGCGTTTTCCCATATTTTAGTGAATGTGTGTATGTGTGTGTGAGTTTGAGCGATGCGTTAAACCGATAACAGCGTATAGTTTCTGTACTATAATTAAATATCAATTAACAAGTGTCGACGGGCACACAAACATTATTAACATGAATGTGAGTGCTCACGAGACAATTACAAATGACATTGCATATACACATATACACTTACATAGGCGTATTATATATACATAAACGATATACCCAATTTTCTCAGTATATACACCAATGTATTTATGGGTGAAACATATATTTTGTCATTCGCTCGCACAATTTGTAATTAAATCAAGTTTTACGATAAGATGCCTAATTGTGGTTATGATTATTATTTAATGATGTTTAATGCTATAATAATATTATAATAATTTTTATATAATTTATAATAATAAGTTATTTTCTTTGTTTCAGGTCTCTCTGAGTTCCCAATGTCAATGCCGATACCACACACAATTGGTCACCATTCTGCGATACCTTCCGAATTCTGGCCCTCAAACTTTGGATTGCACCCGTCGTTTAACCCCTCCAATATGCTGCATCAAAATATTCTGCCCGGTTATAAAATGCCCAACATCCATGCGTTTCTCTCACAGTACATGGGATTGAATGGCCTCAACAATCTTGGCTTGTTTGGTTATCCGCAAAATCTTTCGATGGCAAGCTCCCGCGTCAGTCCGCAGGGCAGTCCAAAGGATAGTCCACCACGAGAGCACGATAAGTAGTAATACGGATGAAAACTGAATCTAATTACTTATATTTATCGAAAACGATGCCAAAAATAATGTAAAATGTACATATATAATATTAAAAAAAAACATTATATAGAAAGTTATTTATTGAATTGCTAAGTGTTAGTTAGACTCTTTATATTTAAGCACACATTGTAAATATTCACAGCGAATCAGTGTATGATAATATCATTCTATATCTCTCTTCCTAATGCAGAATATATGCATTTTGGACATGTTCTTGATCAAATTAATTTGAACTTTTCTTCGTGTATAAATTATATATTATCAAAATTCTACCGCATTACATAATCATGATAATTATGGATAATATAGTAATAATTAAATAATAATAATAATGTATGTATGTAATAATAATTATAATTTATGATTACTTTCAAAACAACAGCGAAGAGATGATATATTTATGAGCGCTTTGATTTTTAAATCAGGTTTTTAGAATAATCTGAAGATCTGTATTATATATATTCTTGATTTCTTTAATGGAAATTGAACTGAAATAAAGGCAATTAAGAAATTATTCATTTTGTATGTTTGAAATTACTTACGGGTTTTTAGATATTAGATTTTTTTGGCGTGATATAGGATATACAACAAAGCGATATTGTCCTTATAATATGGTGGAATAAATAGGTCTAATAATTTTATTTGGCATCCAATTCAGCGTTTATCTTAAAATTCAATTGCTCTACCAAATTATTGAAAAACTATCACAAACAATTATAATTTCTGTTCACCTTTAAAAACAAAAATGTACTCCTAAGAAAAATGGTGCGCACGCAATCGCGCACATAACTTTTTACGGTTCGCGCATATTTATTAAAAAAAACAAAAACTCAACTATTGTGGAAGATTATACTTTCTGGCTGGTCATTTGCGTTTTTGGAGAATGTTTATAATGGTGAGCACTGTTATTTTAAGATGAACATTAATTTATTTTAGGAGCTCATTT
>JAAAKO020058525.1:0-10455 GCA_010015015.2 Bolitophila cinerea | reverse complement strand
CTATCAACATACGAATCTATGTCAAAGTCAATATTAAATTTTAGCGCAGCGATGTCGCTTTTAATGCGTATACATAAAAAGTATATACTACATATATATAAAAACAAATCAAAGCTTAGAAATGTATAGCAAAAGAACGAATTTACAAAAAACAAGTACATAGTTTATAGTTAATACTACTTGTATATTATAACGCATAACTGCGGTCGAGTGCAATAAAAGTAAAAGTAATGTTTTAGCTCGTTTAGAAAAGTTTTCAACGTGAATTATGAAGATTTGTTTTGGTGGTGTGCGTATGATTCAGGTAAATTATAGTTTACGTATATATATACTACTTTTATTATTATATATATACAACATTTTAGAAATATACCTATACGTGTACGAAATTTACTCGTATGCATATATAAAATAGGTATAATATTTATAATATTTAAACAAATATATATCACGCTACCGTGAGCATTGAACTCTCGGCATCGGATTATTGAATAGGAAGTTCAGATACTCTCTGATAGATATATAATTAAATTTCAAATATGTTTAAATAGAAGGCGTGTAATATACCCCGCGGACACTCGTATCTTATGTTTAATGTACTTTAAATATTACGATATTACGAATGCGGACATACAGTTTTTTAGTAATTTTAAACAATGGAAAATCGCGTACTTTCTTTAAAGAAATTCTAGTCTCCTTCTCACCACAGAATTTTGCAAAAATGACGTTGATTTTGCATTATATATTATTTGGAAATTTCTTTTAGGTTCAAACTAATTACCAGTTACCAGTTTATGTTAAGTGTATGATTTTGTGTTGAAATAAAAATGAAAAATAATTATGGGCATTACGATCAAAATATAGTCCGGCAAATCATCATGAATGGATGACTCAAGCTTGGACATCGCTATTAAATCATCAAAATTTACGTATATATTTGAAAATCAATCTTCGATTTGCGCAACTTGTAAAACGTGATTTTTATGGCGCACATATAATAATCGTCCATTTGAGCAAGCCATTTTTGGCCAAACGCTTATTTTAATAAGCAAAATTACCGCGCATATGAAGTGAGACTAATCCTATACAGACTCCATTATGTCTATTAATTGCATCGTGTTGGTGCGGTTTGCACGCTGGTGGCTTCATCGGACATTATTGCTTTTTAAAAAAAAAATGAGGCCAGAGCTCGCGTTACGGTCAATGGAGTTCGTTACCGCACCATGATGCGTGATTGACTTATAATATGCATGACATTGATCCTGACGAGAGGTGTTTTCAATGCAATGACGCTACGTGCAATGGAAATTTGACGATAAGTTGATTTTTAATTGTATACTTGGATTATAGTTCAACAACTAGGTATACATTTTTAATATCTTTCTTTTAACTTCACTTGGTATTATATGATCGGACGATATATGTATCGACGCCTTTTTGATCCACTTCCATTTATTCGATCAAGCTGAAACTTGGAACATAGACTTGTTGCACAAGACATAACATATTTAAAAAATAAAAAATGTGAAGATTTTGTTTTCTAACATAAATTTCAAACCCTTTTGTTAGGAATAATATTTTATGATCATACAACCAATGCTGTTTAGAAACGGATTTAGAAAAAGGTTTTGGTTGTTTTTGATTTTTACTAAAACTGAAAACCGGTTCCAAAAGCTTTCCAAACGCTTTTCGTTTTCGAAAAAAAATCAATAGTTTTGTGTAACACAAATTTAAATGAATATTTTTTATATATCATAAAATTCCTATCTAGCTATTTTTTATTACATAATTATGCAGCAAATTTGGTTCGCAAAAACATAAGAAATTTAAAAATACATCAATCACTTAAAATACATCTTTTTTTTGTAACGGATTGACCTTAAGAATGAAAATACTCAATCGACTTGTTTGTGGAATAGAAAAAAAAATGTAGCTCAATTTTAGCTCAAAAATGTGCTTGTTGCGCCCATCCTTTCAAAACTGCATCATTCTTTGTTGTAAATTGTTACATCCAGCGAACCAGAATAAGAATAATAATAATAAGAAAAAGCAAAATTTAAAAAAGTTAAAAAATCAAACGATTATTGAAATAATCGTAGGAATTAAATATGATCATCCGAATGTTAATATAAATCTGACGATTATTTAATTAATCGAAAAATGTAATATCATATCTAAAAATTATTATAAATCAAACGGTTATTTAATCAATTGGAAAATTTTAATCTTAAAATCGTAAAGTTATTTTTTAACGAATATTAAAATATTTTAAAAATTTAATATAATATCTAAAAAAAAAAAAAAATCAAACTATTATTTAAATAATGGAAAAAATTTATACTGAAAAGCTAAATATTAATAAAAAATCTAACGATATATGAATAATCGTAAAATTTAAAATGATATAAATCCAACAATTATTTAAATAATCGAAAAATTTAATATAATATTTAAAAATTATTATAAATCAAACGATTATTTAAACAATCGGAAAACTTTAAAATTAAAATCTGAAAGTTAATAAAAATTAATCGAATAATTATCGAAATAATCGAGAAATATAATATAAAACAAAATAAAAGAAAATATAAATCAAATGATTATTGAAAAAATCGGAAACATTTTAACTTAATATCGGAAATGTAAAAAATCAATAGATTACTTATTTAAATAATCGGAAAAATGTGAACATAATATCTGAAACTTATTATAATTCAAACGATTATTTAAATAATCGAAAAAATAAACATATTATCTGCAAATTATATAAAACATACGATTATTTAAATAATCATAAAAAAATTAACAGAATATCTAAAACTTTATATAAATCTAACGGTTATTTAAATAATCGCAAAAATAAAATAATATCTTAAAACCTAATATAAATCAAACGATTATTTAAATAATTAGAAAAATTTAAACGTAATATCTGAAACTTAATACAAATCAAACGATTATTTGAATAATCGGAACATTTTTAACTTTATACCTGAAACTTAATATAGATCAAACTATATAAAAAATAAACTTAATATCTGCAAGTTAATATAAATCTAAAGATAATTTAAATAATAAAAAAAAAAATGAAAAATAATAAACCTGAAACTAATTATATTTATATAAATCCGATTAACCAGTCTTTAATTTTTCGGTTAACGGGTCTTTTCAAGATTAAAAGACCGGTCCAAACCGGTTAACTGATTTCAGGTTAAAAATACCGGTCCGGTTAGAAAGACCGGTTTGATTTTAAAGAACGGTCGACTAGGAAAAAAACTATCTGATAAAAAACCGTACGTTTAAAAAGAACGACTTTTTATATGAAATAAGATTTAAATAAGTTAATTTTTTTAATATTTGAATCCGCAAGTTAATTCTTATTATATAAGCATCTCGATTTTTTTGGAAAAAGACCGAATTATAGAAAAGTACTGTTTTAAAACGGTCCAAGAAAAAGACCGTCTATTTAAAAAAAGAAATTCATAAGAAATAAAAGAAAATTTCATTTTTTTGATGTTTTTTTTTGGAAAAAGGCCGAGCCATAGAAAAGAACGAGCCGAGTAAAAAAAACGTTTTCGGTTAATAATTCAAACCGGTTTAAAAACGGTCCGAGAAAAAAAACAAATTCATAAGAAATAGATGAATTTTTTTTTTGTTTGACCGACTTTTTATAATAAACTCTATCCGGTTTTTCGGTCTGGACCGGTTTTTAGTCTGGACCGGTTTTTCGGTTAACCGGTTTTTTATTACGATTAACCAGTCCCAAGAATTTTGAATATTATATACATATTTAATAGTTTTACCTAAATAATTGTAAACATATATTAACCCTAAAAAAAGATTATTCACAACAAATTGATTATTTTTCATCATCTATTATAATCGATGAATTGATATAATCGCACATTTAAATGGTTACTCTTTTTTACGACAATCATCTTTGCCGATTTTTACCATTTAAAAAAAATATCTTCCAATAGATTTTCAACTTACCTGCATATAAATTAGTTTATAATTTAAATTATATAAAAAAATACTCTAATATATCTATTTTAATAGATAAAGTAATATTGTCAGTGACCAAGTACACACACGGATCTCCAAGAAGCTGAGCGGATCTGTCGGTTCTGATATAAGTCCTATCTTATTTAGTTCATCAAAATCCACTTGTAGCTTGTTCGTTTGCAATATTTTTTTCTATAAAATGTTAATATATTTTTTAAAAAAACTGTGCACTTTCTACAAATATAAAATTGTACCTAATAATAATAAACATTATTTTGTTAGTTCAAAATCAGTCTATTAGAGGCATGATAAAAAAACAAAATGTTATTTTTTTAATTATAAAAATTATTATTGATTACGCACGGCAGCGCTTTTTCTAACAATGAATGGATTTCCTGATTTTGCCAGAAAGTATGAACATTATGTCATTTGTACCTCACCGCTAAAAACACACCCTGTATCCGCTCAGTATATTTACATTTAAGTAGATTGAACGTAATGATATATTAGTAAAGTGAATCTAATGGTATTTGGAAACTGTTTATGCGTACAAATAGAATAAAATACAATGATTCAAGTATATATATATATATACTTCGATCTTCGAATATACTTCGAAATAGCGAGCACATAACTCGTGATCTCGCGCGCGCGCGCAAGATCACTGTGAACTGGGTGCAGTGTACCGTGCATTGCTTCAGCGCCGATCTTGTTCTATAAATGTTAATCACGAGCATTTGAATATGTAGTTCTTGCACTTATGCAAACACAATCTAATTATTAACATACTTATAAATTATGTCGATTATGAATTTAATAAATTATATGATTTAAACTAGAAGACATTGAATAATACAAATTAGAAGTGAGTACTAATTATTTTATTTAAATGAAATGATAATATGAATGACTATTTGCTACCGATCATTTAACTATATATTTTTAATTATATATTATTATTTATATACAAGAATATATTTAATATATTATACATTGCACAAAGTATACTAATATAGATACATTCTCGACATTATTAATCATGTTTTATACCTTTCTTTTTATCTGACAAGAAACACTCTAAAATGATAATACCAAGATCGCCAATTTCAAACAGCATTGCGCGGTTTAATAACATGTGTCATGCGTATGCATCAGTTTTAAGAAAGTTGTTTATATCGAGCCCGCGACTCGTAAAAATCGTCATTTACGCACCCAATCGCATATAGAAATACGGTAAATCATAAATAATAATATCGTTTTAAACATTAAACTATTTAATGTGAACATAGTTGAAATTCGCTGTAATCAATGTCTAAACTAAAGCCACTGTCAACGCATTTATAGAGCTTACGTTATTCAATAATTGATGTGTGATTTGTTCATGCATTGAACATGAGTAAACGTGTAAATTATGTAATAATGTGTATCAATTAGCTCTGCACCGGATTTACTAGATAAGGTAGTCAACACGGTGTCGTTTATAATCCTTGTTAGTTTGTATATTAACGAAAAACTGCGATTTGCATAAGAGCTTTAGTTAGTTGAGCAGGAGCGCCGCGCAGGCCGTTGTGAAGCGATGTGATTGTAGAGCGGAAGCATGTAGGAGTGATAATCGATCCGCTCAAATTTGCTGTCGTATGAAATCAAGATAATTAGAAAATCTTTTTTTTATAAGATAATAATATTTTTTCGAAATTAATACAATTTTTCAATAATAAATTCAATTTTGTTTTTGGTTCATATTTCTGGCTTGTTTTTTCTGGAGCGGAGCAAATTGTCCATAAATACAAAGTTTTTCTCTCGTTTCATACAACATTCTATGAACATATTAGAACATTTTATGTTGTATTATTGGAGTAAAATATATGGGTATCAAATGTTCTGTATATGTTAAATTATTTCGTTGACATAGATATCACCTAAAATGGATATAAAATGTTCTAAAAATACAGATATATATTGGCATAAAATGTTATGGAGAGAAGAAGATTATATGTCGTATTGTGTATTTCATGAACTGTATAACATGTTCTTATTTATAACATTTGATTGTCTTCTTCTGGATATCGAGGGTACTCCCACATCCTCTATCCGTTATTCAAAATATTTCAAAAAGAATTTGGTCATCGAATTCTATTCTAGGGCTATTTCTAGCTATTTTTTTGAAAGAAATATTCAAGAAGGTGTTATTATTAAATATCAAACTGGAAAATCTTCACTTCAGCATCCCTTGTTCCCCTGAAAAATTTATCTTAAAGAGGTGGAAGGGTAAGGGTAGTTTTGTTTGTGAAAATGTTTAAGGGTGATTCCAAAGACGGCAAACTAGAAAACCAAACTCTTTTTCACTTAATGCCTGAGCTATTGTTTATTTGATCTTCTTTCACTTTTTCAATAAAAACAAAAAAAATACTATATTATTTGAAATTTAAAATATAACAAGCAAAAAAATATGAAACACTAAATGACTATAGCAAAAAGTAGAAGTAGTACCTCATGTTATGGTCTACAGAAGTAATGTTTTTCTATATTGTTTTCCTTCTTCGAAATCCCTCCCCCTTTAACTCACTATCTCCAAAATATCATTAAAGGGAATTTTTTTTACTTTAAATAATTTCCTTAAGAAAAATTCGACGTGCCAAATGAACCAAATAACTGTTTTGCTATAGCATGCATTTCTAAAGCCGCAGTTTGACTGTTAAACTGCAGCTCCTCAGCGGCATCATTTAAATGACGATAAAAAGCTGTAACATTCAAAATTCTCATGAATGCTCCAAAGTAACTTCAGATTTTTAGCAGTATCGACAAATATTCTCCTAAACTGAAAATTCGCCCAAACTGAAACTGAATAAATTATGATGAAGTTATTATATAAAAGAGGCCCAAATTCTTCGTGGTTTGTTAAAACGCTTAAATTATTATCGTCAGAAAAGCATCACGTTGACTTAAGTAATAAATCTTATCACCAATTTAATACAGTAAGTTTTTAAACAATTATGATTAACGATTTAGGTACAGTATAAAAAAACTGAAAGATACATTAAGGAAGATAAATACTTCTTATACTTCTTATACATGTATATTATTATATCATTATAATATATTATCCTAAATTCAATTTCCACTTTTTAAACTTTTTCTTTATTACCCTTAAACCTGGTCTCAAAAATTTTTTTTTGGAAAGAATTGGATTCACTGGAATTGAATTCTGCGTCCGCCACTTAGTAGCCAAGTTTACTTGTCTACGAATACGCCAGATACCGTATTATTAGTTCTGTTGTGCCTTGTACTGTGTTACTTTACTTAAACTTACAAAGGGAAATAAATAAAAGTTTGTAAAAGGTTGTAAAAGTTTTTTTAGGATTTTGGTTGTTTGGGGGCTTAGTATCTTAAGAAAAATAATTAATTATGGTCAAAAAACAGTGTTTTATAAATTTTTAATTAGGGATGGAGAAAAAGAGGTAGAAAATGAATAGCTGTGCAATCGTATCTCTGTTTTACATTTTTACATGTTGTAGAAGAGTCATCCAACCGAAGATGATAAGCCAATATTGTATATATTTTTATGCCTAAACGTAAAAATACTGATTTTTGTAACCATTCCAGTGCATTGAGTAAAACTATCTACGAGTATGTAATTATAAGTTACTTTCATATCATTATGATTCCCTGAATAACGTCCAATGAAATGATTAATATCTTTGAAATAATATAGACACTTGTATAAAAAACATATGTTTTAAATCCCGAGTGGAGGAAATATTTTAGTATAATATGCATTAAGTAAGTACAAAATAAATGTTCCTAAGCATAAATTTCATTATAATATTATCCAAAAAGAGAACCTTTAAAGACTTTAAAAGACCTTAAAAGTCTTAAAAGAGAATTCTGCCTTATTGTTAATTTTTTTAAATAAAAAAAAATCGTAAAGCATTTTTTTCTAAGCACTTTTTTGATGGGGATATTTATTTTTATATAAAAACTATAATATCGTTCAAAAGATTTCAAACTTAACTGTATTCAATATTAATTTATTTATATTGAAAAAAAAACAGTTTATAAAGCAAATAAAAAACAAAATGTGCAATTATAATTATAATTATTATTATATATATAATATATATATAATGTTTATATTTCTATAAAATAATAAATTTAGCACCTCCCTCCCAAAAGGAGGTTTGGGATGTCCAAACATTCTGGAGGGGATATAAAATAAGAATAAAGTATACATTTTATAACAACAGTAGATTAGATTAGATTAGATTATGAAATAGTAAAAATCTGCATTTTTTTTTTTATTTATTGTTTGAAATCTTATAAAAATAAATAAGATTTTCTCAAACAATAAAACAAATAAGTGTTAGAGCGCTACCGCTCTCGCTATCACTCTCGTTGCATTCTCTGAAAGCTCTCTGAAAGCTTGTCGCTCAGTGTTGACAACGATTTATAATAAAAGTAACAAAAAAACTGTAAACAGCTGTTTTTTAATCGAAGCCATTATGGTTTTGTTCATTTTTATGTGAATGATAAATTACAACAAATCTTTTACTTGACGTTACACCGTTCCTCTTTATATAATTTTCTTTATATAGTTTATTAAACTCGTCAATTTTGTAATTATAAAATTATGTTATTCATATTTTTACATTAGTTCGTTTAATTTATTGTTTAACAGTTATTATTGCTTGAATACTATTTTTTAATACATGTTTTTTTATTTAACCTTATATTATATATTTTAAAATTTAATTTAATATAATTATTAAACAGTTATTCAAATATTTCGCAAAAACTCTTACAGAACCTAAACCTGAATTAGTTTAAAGAACCGAATCGATACAAAACCGAAAAAAACGTGCTCCGACAATTTTTACGTTGGTTCAACATTTTGGAAAGCGATGTACAATTTTGCGCTTGCGCAGCACATGATTGTTGTTGTATACTGAAAATGTTTTGGGGTCTATTTCATGCCACCCATATCATTCGGTTAATCGTGATTCGTCAAATCAAAGTTCGGCCAATCGTTTTTGGCTAATCGAGAGACACCGGTCCTTTAGAATCAAACCGATGTCTATTTCATTTTTTCGTTTTTAAATTTTTTTAAATAATATTTGAATTTACAATAATGTATTTATAAATTATTAAAAAAATATTATATTTCTTTTAAAACTATATTTTACAAGTTTATTTTGATTTAAAATAATATATAAAATGGGATAGACACCAGACTGGCCTAATACTAAACGACACATAACCGGATCAAGTGCGGCTTAAAATACCGTATATTATGTTTTTTACATAATTTTTTGTTTTTTTTTTTGAAATTTTTTGTTTCTTCTTGTAGATATTGCATATCGGGATTTTAAAAATTCGGGATTTTGAAATATAGTATTTTAAAAGACGGGATTTCAAAAACAATTCTTTCGGATTATTTATTATACTGATTTGAGATATAGTCATTAGAGATTTCAAAACGCTTTTTTTGATGCCTATCGAGTTAAGTGGCTCACGCGGGCTCCACCTAATGGCTGATGGGTGACGGTGTAATTACATGGGTTTGCTGAGTCAATATCCGATGTGTTCCATCCTAACTGTAACTACTCCCTTTCCTCCATCTCTCTTTTTCGATATGCAAGCCGTTTAATTTTAAAAACTGCGTAAACCAACGCTACAGATAGAGCATTGTCTCATTATATAGATTTAATCGGACCAACAGTTTCTGAGATCTAGAGTACTTTTGAGTCAAACTCAAAAGGAAGTAAATGTTTGATTTGCCGGATTGCGGTTTTAATTTAGCTTCAATAATCCACGATTTTTAAATTTATTTTGCAATTAAGAAGAAAAAACAGATCAGGGTCGTCTTGAACAACGCCAAACGACACTAAAAATATTTGCGATAAAATCCAAGCTGCAGAACTTGCATTTTAGATCTAGCAAATGTCTTCCGATTTGCAATAGTATCCGTTTAATAAAACCGTTACACAGACCAAATGCGGATAATCCATTATAAGATCGACATTTCTAGACTAAAATCGCTATAGGCTGGAAAATTACGGTCTGATAATTTATTCAAAATATTATTTGCATTAATGACGCGTATATATATTTATATATACATACATACAATGTGCATTGTACAATATTTTTTTTATATACATAATATATAACATTATAACATTTAACTAAAATATGTATAATAAATAAATCATTATACACACAAATATTTATTATAGCCGTATTTTGTACATATTTATATACGTACAAAAAAAAACAATCTATAAAACACCAAACATGTGCATAATTCGAGCATAAAACTGAAAATTTAATGTATATTTATGTATTATATGTTTATTACACTTTATACATACTTCAAATACTCGTACTGGCGCACACAAACAATCAATTTTCACGTAATGCTATAATAATAAGCATAATGGATTAACGAAAATA
>JAAAKO020058514.1:0-10456 GCA_010015015.2 Bolitophila cinerea | reverse complement strand
AAGGCAGTCTTGGGTGCCCCGACCCGTTTCTAAATCCAAATTTAGTTTGTGAGATTTTATTTAGTTTTATTTAGCCCGGATAGGAGGTTTGTTGGCTCGCTGATAGACCCAGAAGGTCTTCGAGAAAAGGCGTGAGGAACGTGCGTTGATTGCAGATATAATCATCGCTGGCAAATCCCATTTTTTTTATAATACTTTTTTAATAATAGAACCCGGTATAGATGGCAATTGGAATGATGAAGGGAGATTCGGCAAGGGATTGAATCCAGGCGGAATCTGGCGTACATTTGAAGTTTTTGCCGGTCGCTGCTTGTTTTGGTTTAGAGTATGATTTTCCGCGACCATCGCCGCTTCGCTCTTTTGCGCTACCTTTCGCAATTCCGTGGTCGAAAGTTTTAACTCGCACCGCAGGCCGACCTTCCAAGAGTTTTTTTAGTTTTAACTGAACGATCAAAAAAAAGGAAAGTAGTTGCAGTTGGTGTCGGTATATAAATGGAAGAGGCTTCAAGGGTGCTGATTCACAAGTATAAACATCTTAAAAGCCACGCTAAAATTGTAAAAAAAATTGGTGGGGCCAGTCCGAAGGGGATTGATTAGATTAGTTCAAAGTATTCCAACACCAAATGACGTGAAACAACATCAAGTGAAGAAGCACTTGCTTTGTTTTTGTACTTAGTTTTAATAGTAAACCAATACAAACTACTCCGAAAACGTCTTCTGGAAAAATATCCAATTGACAGCAACATCGTTTGATCCATTACGGCTGCAACACCAGCAACAGCATCGAAATGATGAACCAGGCAAATCGAGAACTGCTTTGCAATTCGATAAAATTTGGACAAATTCACATCCATTTGCACCACGGTTTTGCAGACCGATTAAGCTGCAATACATTAAAAAAAACCCAAAGAGGTAACCAACCGCACTGCAAACTAAATAAGCAATCGAATAAGTTGGACTTCTCCGAAAGACTGACCTCAAAGTGAATCCATGTGAATCGGTGGTAGATGGAGATGATGGTCCATACATTATTTTATTATTGCTTGAATACGTTCCCGGACCGAAAACAATCACATTTAGGACCAACCACCGTTTTACGTACACGGTCTTTTGATATTCATGGGTCGACTTATATGTCTGTAGCTGGTCGACAAACATATATGAAAGATCCTTAAAGTTCGTACTTTATCGTTCTTTCTGGGAAATAAAAGATCGATCTTGTGCTTTTGGTCTACGTGCAATTTTATTCCAAATAAACGCCATACGCCGGGTGGGTCCTCTTCTCGTTTGACGTGTTTCAAAGCAGTCAACAAGTGGCGTTCATACACGAGGAAGTCAGCGAAAGTAAGTCCTCGGGGACCGAAAGTTGTCCTACATATGAAGTAGTCGTTAATGAAAGTAAAAGTACTTATACAAATTGATTGATCATGAATGAACGTAAAAAAGACTAGACTTAAAAGCGGTCCTGGTCCATATCGTTTCTGACGGATGTATCGTTAGATTGTTGTAGATAATCTGGACTGTGAGCTTCTCTGGATCGTATGGCGTCATACATAAGGTCGTATAAAATTTACGAATCGCACAATATCAGAACCACCTGGTGGATTTGTTCTATGAAAATGGACCTCAAATTCGGAAGAGTCCATGAGGCAAATTCTTGTAGTCGATCGCAAGTGCTGTCTTCCACTTGAGCTTGTTTCGCGATCGAAAGTATAAAATCATTGCGTATTGATCGTTGAGCTACGTGAACCTGACCATATTTTTTACGACAAATGACCGTTATTAGCTTTGATTGACCACCCTTGGTTAAATGGTTAAAAAGATTGTTCTAAAATATGTATTATTGATCAAATTTACGATTCACCACTAAACAGCTCCCACCCACCCCGCTATTTTTGTTTGCGGTATGACCACTTTTTGACTAAAACTGACCATAAAAAAACTTCAGAAAAAATAGTTTGGAACCGAAAGAAGTAGTTTTTAAAATAGTCAAATGTAATAAGTGCGATACTCATAAGCGGAAAAGGCAGCACATACAAGCGTATATTTTTTAAGCGAGGGTGGTAATTCAAGGTTAATGGTGCTTATTGGACCACCCTTTTTTAAGAATGTATTTCGAAAATAGTCATAAGTCATAAGTGCAAAACTCATAGAAGTAAAAAGATGTATTCGCTGTCTTTTTTCGTTTTAACGAATATTTTTTAACCGATTGTGGTCACGGAAAGCTATTGATGACCATTTGTGGTGAAAGAAGTGGTTAATCGAGGTCTGTCGAAAATATTCCTTATATTTTTGGGGGAAATAATAAAGATTGTATTGGGGAAACCCACTCGATTAAGTTTATTACCATAAATGACCACTGATAAGTTTGATTAAACATTAACCGAGGTTGTTTAATCAAACTTACCAGTGGTCATTTATGGTAATAAACTTAATCGAGTACCGCAAAAACTTATTTTTTTGGAGTACGACTTAAAGTTGGTCTTTGGACTAATTTTTGAAATTATATTTTTAACCCGAAGTTGGTCAATCAAAGGAATTGGTAATTGGACAAAAAGTTGTCAATTAAAAAGAATTCTTTTTGTGGTGACCAACTTGAAGTTGCACCTCAAATCTTATTTTTGAAATAACTTTTAGCCGAGGGTAGTCAATAAAAATTTAAGATGGTCTCTTGTGGTCCAAAATGGTCGAACTGATCAAGAGTGTGAAAGATAAGCTGTCGGTAACTATGGTTGATGGAAAAGTTGTGCAAACTCATCTTCATCATGTACGTTATGTAATGCAAAACAATCGCAGTTAAATGCCCCCGGAGAAGAATTAACTTAAACTGAGGATAGTTTTGAGTTTGGTAGCTCCCTACTTCACAGGATTCTTAAAATTTCATACGACCTGTCTTTTAATGGGGAAATAAGATGTAGGCCTGAAACTTCGAAAAAAACTAAGTTATTAAGACAAAGATTTAGACTTTTTAGAATTGGTGATCAAAATATAGATTGTAGATGTACCTACTTATATTTCTATTAATCAATTTTGTGAACAAATCCATTTTTTTATTTAAAACAACTAAACAAAAATATAAAAACGTTTTTTCACCCCTGAAAAAATGTGTTCCGCCACTGCTTAAAAAAAAACTTTTTGTTATGGTAGATAAATCTATCTACGAGTGGGATCCTTCATGCTCACTAGAGGTGCTGTATTCGTGAAGGGGTTTGGACACCGATCTGTCAAACAAGTGTACTTATAAGGTTATGTGAACATTTGATGAAAAAGTTAACACAGATGTATAAACAATAAAATGATGTTAAACAATATTTTTGACAGTAGAGTGTCCAAATTTGACAATTCCACATATGTCCACTGAATGCTCCTTTAAGGATCCCAATATTGGTACAAAATTTCAGGAATTTATCGCCACCGGGAATCGAGCTCCATAATTTTGACCATTGTTTCAATAGAATCGCACACTGTGCGCCACTGAGCACAAAAACATGCTGCAAACGAAATTCAGAAATCAGACGTCGAAATAAATTAATTTTAATTGGATAGATATGAGTCAAAACACCCACGCGAAATGTACTCGTCGAGCCAGCGAATTTACGACTATCTTCGATTGAATTCGCAAAAGAGCGCGAACGTCTTGTCGCCGCTCGGAGCTCGGTGGCTCTCTCTCTTTCTCTCTAAGCTCGGCGATGACTTTATACTTACAAATATATGCAATAATCCCAAAGTTGCACATTGTATAATTAATTAAAATGCGTTGACGCGATTTTTCACGCTAGACTTTTAGAGAGAGAGAGAGAGAGAGAGAGAGAGAGAGAGAGAGAGAGAGAGAGACAAATCAGACGTCCTCCTACTCATTCCTCCTCCCTATCGCTTTATATAGTATAGAAAGATAGATATATGCGAGCACTCAAACAAATGACCTCTGCCCCAGATGGCGCACGCAGATAACACTTCCTGTGCGCGCGCGCATAACGCGCATAACGCGCCCAGCACGGCACAACCGGCCGTAACAGATAACTTATGCGTATTGACAGTCGTTTTTTAAACACATTATTGCCTTCACCTTGATAAATGGCCCATTTCCAGTGGACCCTCTTAACATTTAATATATGTATTATGTGTGTATACATAACATATGTATATATATATCGCGTTCCTTGGACGTACGCGAACTCATAAGTGTATGTATGTATAACATATAGGCACATATATGTCTCTTGTATATATATTTATGAATGCCAACGAGTGTCGTGTCCCTTTTTTGAGTGTTCATTGTGTATCGTAAAAGGATCATTTATACACAATCAATATACACATCTGCGAGTAGCGTATATACCTTACGAGCGAGCGTGCGTCCGCGCGCGCGCATTGCCGTAATAATCGTAATTTACCTGACGCTTCGCCACATGATCCCATCACAATATTTGTCACCCGAAACGCAAAAAGGCAAGATCTCCCTTAATCTGTATATACGTACGCCAGACATGTGTATATTTGTAAACGATATTGTCTGCACGCCAGAAATTAAGGACAAAAACAACGGTTTTGGATTAGTCAAAACCACCAGTCGTCGGTCATCTGTCAATTTGTTTATGTGTCTCGCCATTTCGCTGATGCGATCGTTTTGGTTTGGAGGGATCTTTATTTTTGGCTGTGTATATACAGATACAGTTGGAAGTGAGTTTTATAAATAATTGCTAATTGTTTTTCAACGGACAGATTCGGTTGAGTGACTAGACAGTGGTCGGAAATATAGAATTCAATTAAGTGTATCTTTTATTCATAAAAATGACTGACTGATGAAAACTCATTGATTTGTAATCAGAAATCACTGATTTTTTATACTGTTGAAGAATATACCTATTTGTATAATTATTTTTTATTTTGTTTTAAATCTAAATTTAAATCTGAAAAATATTTTCGAATGTCCCAACCCGTATAACAGCTTTAAATCAGCATTCCTATTATGAAGTGCTCCTGAAAGTAGCTTTAGTACAACATTTAAAAATGATGCACCTTTATAAAAGCATTAGGCGGTGTTGCTTTGTGAGAGCTGCTCGATAGTAGCTTTAGTACAGCATTTATAAATGATAAAACTTTATAAATGCAATTTGGAATGGTCTATAGTGTCATCGCCATAAGTTATTTGAAATTCTTCTTTATTATTGACATGCAACAAACAGCGCTAATTAACTAAAACTATGAAAACTCTTTCAAAATGCAGAAGTCAATACGGGATGCATCGAAATCTGGAGCGTTTTAAGGAAAACTGAAGCAGATGCTATCAAAACGCATGAATGATAGTTTAGCTGCAACGGACCATTTTTTCACTAGCAGAACCTCGTATTTGAATGGAAATTAAGATCCGATAGCTTCCAATTCATCGGTGCCTTCGCATAAACTTGTCAGCCACCTTGATCGTATAGTTCCACGTCCGATGCTGAATTAGATCCAGACGATCAGACCCCGCTCAATCGTTTATTTTACCGTCCGATGCTGAATTCGATAATCAATTGTACGACGACCAATACGAACAGTATGAGTGTGCAAGTGCGATCGCCTGACGATGCACGTAACAAGCGAGGCGTCGGCTTTTTGGGCAGTACGCAATAATTTTTGTCAGACGATCGCCTGGCGTTCGCTTCTCTTATGAGCGAGCATAATTTTGTTATCAGCAGCAAGGAAGAACAAAAGAAATTAACTGAAATTGTAAGTAAAATGATTTATTTAGTCAGAAATTTTGAAATTCTCTGTTTTAGTTTCGCGTGAAAATGTGTTCGGTATCCGATGCACCTTTTAGGAGCAGCTTATCCACATCATGCTAAGGTCGTACTCAATCGAAAACCATATTTTTCTATGTCACCTAAATTACAAACCCGGAAACAGATAGTATAGTAGTTGCATTAGAACCCACAGATGATTTATAAAAAAATGCAAACCCTGATTCGTCCTTCTATATTTGAGTACACATTGAATATCAATAATTAAAAATATATAAGTCCGAATCTAGCAAAAAATTTAACCGGCGACGCACCGTTTGGCCATGGCGACCCGATGACATATGGCATCACTGGCCAAAACCGCTTAGCCTTTTTTGATCTTCTTTTTTGAAAAACGTTTTTTTAACTTAAGATCAATTATCTTCAGTTATGTGATAGTTGATAAAACAATACAACATTGCATTTTACACATTTATTTCGAGTTTGACTTGTGCATGGGCCATAAGCACATCGAGGACGAGAACATTTAGCAACGTACTGAGAAATTCCATCGAGAATAATCGGAATGATTGTGGCGTTGTTTTGTCTGTTGAACTCGAATCTTTTGGACTACGGTAGAGCAGTAGTTATTTGCTATTTTTAGATGGAACTGAAGATGACTAACTTGAATCATTCCCGATTTTCGTTGCATTTGCCAAGAATTTTGAACTCATACGGCATACGTCTACCAGTCAAGTAAATATAGAGCACCACCATTTATTTTTTTAGATACCTTAAAAAAACTATTAGATGCAATAATTAAATTTTAAATGTATTCATTACCGATACAATAATAGCTGACGTTTTCATCCATCCGATTCGTTCCTTCCATACACTTATTGTATTGTTCGATTGCCATCGGACGATCCACCAGATTACGTATCCTGTATGTTTGACCAAACCGGGCAGACCGTGATATATATATATATTTCTTCCATACAAGGTCGAAGCCACCGAAACGCAACTATTATCGTTCCACTTCACAATGGCTATGTTTAAATCCTTCATTTCTGCATATTCAATGTGCTTTTTCGGCTTTTTCTTCATAACGTCCTTCTTCTGAAGTGGTCAGTTACGTGGAATACGATTATCCCTTTTTGTTTCCGTAGCATTGAGACCCAAAGATCACAAAAAAATCAATACCGGGATTGCAGTAAATAGAATTATCAAAATAAAAACGAAATTAGAGGTCACGAATGTGGTTCCATAAACCATTTGAAGTAAAGGTGCCACACATTGTCCGTATTTTTTTCTAAATTCCGGATTGATTTAGGATTTTTACCTTGGTAAATAACGAACGAGACTAGATATCCACTAGGAGTATGCAAATACCACACCCTATAACCAAATCTTAATGGTTTGAGTCGAATACATTTTTTGTAGCTGTGGCATCCGAAACAAGCTATCATGGACTCATCAAATGACAAATCCTGCTCTTGGTGAAAATTGCGCATAAAATTCTGGTTTAGACTAAGCGGACGCAACTTCCACATTTTGTCATGAGTTATGCATATCGCATTTGGTCGCCCAGTAATCATTACGATCCCATACAACGTTATAGCCAGAAATGATCATAATTCCAATGAAAACTCTGAGATCATCTACAGTTTTTTTTGGATTGGCTTGCTCATGAAACATTGAGTAACGATTACTCTATTCATCAATCAACTGCATCAACTCTTCATCAAAGAAACGCTAAAACTATTCGTAGGTATTTGCTGCGCAGTCAGTGTAGTTTGCGGCAGAAAATATAGCTTTTAATGAATGTATTTTTTGATGTTAGTTCCATTTAAATGTATCACCAATATGAGTCACAGTATCCTCTGAATCTATAGTAATTCTTATTGGCATCTTTTTGAATTCGATGGAAGCGATGAGGCACGGTCGGTTGGTTCGATATCCAATGGTTCATCATCCGATGAAGAATCAAATTCCTCTTCTGGTCGACCGATACGCAATTCACAATGTGGTCTCAATTGGTCGAAATGCAAATCATGAACGACGCCACCTTCGCATTCATCCGCGTCGTCCTCATTTTATCTTGGCGCATTTTATTACAATAGAACAAGTCTGACAAGTACACACTATATTTGGACTGAATAGGCTTGCAATTCCGATGGGTCAATTTCTAGATGCGGGCATTCCCATCGGATAGGAATTTCTTTTGTTTCATGGCATGTCAATCCTGACCCATTACAGGCCATGTCGGGCCTACGTGATGTAAAATTCGATTTGCATAACATAAATTTATGTTTGACGATAATTAGGATTGCAATTTATCAATTTATATAGCAGCCTGAACGAGTACATACCACACATCTCTCACAAAAACTTTCTAACATCAGATGAACTCAATTTCTCGTATAAAATTCCAATAAATGCACAGATACATTCACGCCACAAACATATATATATTTCCATCAAACATAAAACTCATATACAATATAAATGTACAAACACACACACACAGACGCGACCGCCTCGAAAAATCCAATAAATTTTAATAACGAATAACTATGGACACATCCGTCATTCCGTGTATAGGCCAGAGAGGAACAGGGAACACATACAGCCACAGGCAGCCAGAGACACAGTAGAGGCCGCAAAGCGAGTGCTGTGTAAATAACTGTGGCCACTGACCATGTAATTGAAAACTTATGGCATCGCAAACAAACTTTGTGCAATGCGAGTAATGTTTAATCAAAAATATATATATACGCATTTGTGAGTGTGTGTGTGTGTCTGGATAGGGAACGATTGCCGAGCATAGAACATATACATGCTATACCACTTTATGCTGCGGAATACGCACTGAACGAACATGGACAAATGGTCATCGCAAAAGTATTTTAGTTATTGCATTTTTATACGAGAGTATTTGTCGCGAGTATATAATACAAATTATATATATATATATATATATATATAAAACACAAAGGATGGACAAGGAGCAAGGACAATTCGTCCATATAATACTCAATACTATATATTCATAGTACATTCGTATGTGTACGAGAATTATATGTAGATAATGATTTATGTCCGGCAAGAAGAGATGCGCAAGGGGAAGGGTCACTCTGAACGAGCACTGACCAGGCATATAGCACACACACACACACAGACACTTCCCTTAGATTCACTTTATGTGCATTCAATTCGATCGGCCGACGACGAGGGAGCGGTTCAGAGTTGCTGTGCGAGAGTATAACTTTATAGCCAGCTTCCGGAGCGGAAACCAACTATTCCGGGCGACGACGCTCGATGGAGCGCTCCGGATGCAACCCAAAAATATGTTTAACCATTTTTCTGCTGACCACGCACGGACAATACGCTGGGTCGTGGATTTTCCATTTTCCAGCCAAACGGATTATAAATTATTTATTTTTTTAATGCTGTGAGAACAGGGTTGGGTTCTATACTTTATAAAAAGGATTTAGTCTATACACCGTCCTAATACATGAACCATGGGTTAGGAGGGATGGTATTCAGGGTGATGTTTTCTTCGCCCGAGTTCCTGAAACCCCTAGCATTTTTGCTACCAACATTATTGACGCAGTTAGACTGAAGAAGTTTTCCGATAGGAACATGGCCACGATAGAGGTTGTCTTCTTATTGCTTTGAAACAAGAAGAACATTTTTTCTCTTCGGTTTACAAGCCATATGATACCCCCGAACTTCCTCCTAGCGCTGCTATCGGAAGATTAAAGGACTTTGGCATAATTAAATGTACTTTTCTTCAAATGCTTACCACCTCGTGTGGGGTAGCGCGAACACCAACCTCAGAGGAGTAGCACTTCTTGGCTATTGGATGGATCGAGTTTATAAATCGTCAATAATGGCGGCAAGCCCACTTTTGTGACAGCTAGAAGACAAGAGGTGCTTGACCTGACGCTGTGCTCAAAGGGATCTTTGGATCTGACAAACACAGGGAAAGTTTCCATCGACATCACTTCCTCCGATCACAGAAGCATACACTTTGAGCTCTATACAGACCTAATTCTTCCGATCAAAACTCGTTATCGAAGAACAACGAATTGGGTAAAGTTTACTGAGCTCATTGCCGAGAGAAAAGTAGAGTGAAACTTTAAAACGGATGACATCGAAGATCTTGAGAGTGCTGTAAAGCGCCTTACCTCAGACCTGCGTAATCCTTTTAGTCCTCCTGCCCTCTCAAAACAATCAAACCACGGAACCCGTGTTCCTGGTGGTTGAATGATCTACAAAAAATTAGGCTCCGAAAACTGGCTAGCGGGGAGATTGGGATCTCTTCTCATCAGCCCATCAGTTTTAAGGACGGCTAAACGTATCTCATGGGTAGATTTCTGTGAGGAAATATCCAATATCCTCTCCAAGGATCCGTTAAAATTGTATCCTAGAAGATATCTGATGACTCTTATACCAATTAAAAAATCGAGGTAGCCCAATCCTTATTAGACGCACACTTCCCGAATTATCTCTCAATAGTGTGACAAACACGGTCTTTCTGTTAACCCCGGAAAAACCAAAGCCCTACCACAATCGATAGTCTTCGGACCATTATTCTCGGATCTGACCCCATCCAGAGAGTTGCTAAAGTAAAATATGTAGGTGGAGGTGTTATACTCGATGGTAAACTCTCTTGGAAAGACCACTTGGAAAGACCACTTGGAAAGACCACTTGGAAAGACCACTTGGAAAGACCACTTGGAAAGACC
>JAAAKO020058503.1:0-10456 GCA_010015015.2 Bolitophila cinerea | reverse complement strand
AACATATAAAGCTCGAAAAGTCTTGTGTCATCGCAAAAGCTGAGTATTAAACAAGCAAAAGACTAGCAAAATCTTGAATTTTATTTATCTATATATAATAATGATCATGATGTTTGTTTTTTACCCCTAACCGCCTTAAAAAAAACATTCCATATACTTTTGTGTCGAGTCCAATTTTGGGATCAAATGTTTGGGCATTTCACGGTAATATTATTGGAAGTTTTCTTATGGGATTGATTTCTCTAGAAACCAAAATTGTTTAAGGATGAATTATTTGGGGTCATTTTTTATTTTGCAATGGCATTTTTTTTTTTGGATAAAAAGAGAAAAGGCACACATGCATTTTTTTTCTAATTTTAGTCCTTGAAACATATAAAGCTAAATTTCGACTGTCCTTATTTATAAAGGCTGAGTTAATTCACTAAAAAAAATCAAATATCGAATATTATATGAGCAGTGGTTCTCAGGTCACTTTTAGAGAGGTCGGCATAAAATCTGTAAACTCTGAATTACACTTTGTGTTTCAAGGACAGTCATCAATCAAAAACATTTAGGGAAAGCAATACCGAACAGATTTTGCAATACCGGTATTTCGGTATTTAACATGTTATGCATTAAATAATACCGGTAATACCGGTATTTCAGTGTTGCATAAATAATTACCATTTTCAATGGCAAAGTTCTTTTTAATTAATTTAATTCAGTAGTGTTATAAATAAAACTCAGATTTTGAAGTAAAAACCAACTTTTCACTAGTCATTTCTCTGAATTTAATTTAAAATGATCCTTATTTCCTTTTTTCTTAACTAATGTGCTCTACTTACAAAAATGTAAATCATTATCTAATTTAGAAATAGGTCTAGTAAAACAAAGAATGCCCTAGTTATAAATATATACGAAACAATTCCTACAAACATTTGAGAACTCTGTTTAGTAGAAATAATAAATATATACAACTCTAAAAGTTGGCCACCGTTCTCAAAAAACCGCTCCTTACTAATTATAGTAAATTTTGTGTTTTTTTTCTGCATGTGCCAGCTGCCAGTTGCTTGCAAGAACTGATTTTACAAATCAGAGCAAATTGGCAATGGAATTCACTTTCAGTCAACTGACTATCATTTCACAATTATAATCTTCTTGATTTAAATGCTCATGTCGTACCAAACAAAGTAAACTGATGATAAATGTCCTGATGAGATTTCCACCATTTCCTTTGTAATTGATCTTTAATTGAATATGAAAATAGTAAAATGATTCTAATTATTATACGTCTAAAAAATAATACTGAAATACCGGAATTATAGGTTTTTCAATAACGCTAACTCGGTTTCGGTAATACCGGTATTAAATTCCCTAGAGACAGTGCATCCGCAATAATATTCAATTTTCGAGAGTAAATTTTCTCAGGGCTGAGACAACTGTCTTAAATAAGGAAAGTCTGAATTCAGATGGAGATGTGAATTTAACCACACAAACTTTAATCCAAAATTCAATCCTTTTATACAACGTACTTACTTACTACGTAAAGGCAAATGATTTTTTGATTTAAAAAAAGCCTGCTGCGCTTGCGCAGCGCGATCATTAAAAATGACATTATATTCCGTTGTGCAGAAGTCCACTTGCATGAAAGCCAGTGATTAAATACAAAGAGATTACCGGAAAAAGGGTATAATAAGTTTTAAATTTAAAAATGTAAATAAATTAAAAGTTAGATGTATTTTTCTGATACACGACTATATAATATATTGTTATGTGTGTGTTCGTATGCATACTTAAAGAAGTCCGCGGTTAACATTGGAGTCATAGGCGGATCCAGAACATGTTCTGGGGGACATGTTGTCGCGATAGTATTTAACTAAATTTTTTAGGGAAATGAAATTCTGTTTTTCAAATTTCCGGTTTTAAAATATTGTTTTTCGAAATTTAATTTTACAAATTTTTGAGTTTTCAAAATTCTGAATTACAAAATTCGGATTTTATTGTTTTTGAAACATATGCGCACGTTTGCGTGAAATTTAACAAAAGAATCTAAAAAACTGCCCATTGAAAAAAAAATATTCAGGTTTTCAAGGTCCGTAATCCAGAAAACCTCATAAAGCCCAACTTCCTTATTAAGCCAACCAACCTGAACAAGAGAAAAGCCTAAATATTTTGCCAATAGGACATTCTTCAGCTTTTATCAACTTCTAGCTAATCGATTCTTATATTTATTTTAGCCTGATAAAGCTTGAATGTTTTCTGGAATTTACTTTCATTTGAAATCAAACATTTTTTTATTAATAAATTTCTATAGATACCAAATATTAATTATGTGAGGATTAGAGCCAGAATTCGAACCGGGTACTGTTCTCATCACTTGAAGATATTATTGATATACCTATATATATCCATATATACGAAGAAATTAAATTATTATAAATACAAAATTAAAAACATGGTTTATGTAATATTTCTAATTGACTAGAAAATATACGATTTCTATATTATATCTCACTTCATTTGTTTTGATAATCTTGTTTTAAAAATCGTTATCTAATCTAAAGAAAACTAAGTGCACTTTCAAATTAAGATTTGATTAGAATAAATTCTAAATGAATTCATAAAGGAATTGCCGATCTACCTCAAATAAAATGTTGATTTGCTTTTTATGATAAATTATGCTTTTTAAAAGAATGGCATCAAACTTTTTTAAAAAAATGGTATTTTTCTTCTTCTTCTTCCTCTTTTATTTTGTATAGGCCCTCAAAAAGCAAATAATTTATCTTTTGACAAACAAATCTAATTAAACTATAAACCAAGAACAAAATATGCCAAATTAGGTCTAATTTTGAACTCAGCTCAAGGAGATGAAAAAAATTGTGTATAAAATGTACCTCAAGTAAAAAAAACACACGTTTTTATGAACTAATATAAATATAAATTATATGTAATAAAATATAATTTATAAATATAAATAAATAATTTAAAAAATATATACGACTGAGACAACTCAAAATAGTTTGAAATATGATAACAGAACTTATAACATTATATTTTTACTTTTTAGACATTTTAATACTTGATATGAAATTTCTATAGTTTCACTAAAAAAAACTTATGGACTTTTTTTATTAAAATCTAAAATATGACCGGCGATAGACATTTCGACTCATTTTTATCGCACTTCAACTAATCTGATAGACTTCGTTTGCATGGAACGTAAAATAAAATAAAAAAAAAATTAAATATAAATAAAATGGAAAAATAATATACACATGTATATATTTTTTTAATTTAGTTTAAAAAAATATATTTGTTCTTGTTTCAAAAAAAAATATAGTAAAACACGCAGATTTAATAAAAAAAACATTTTTAAACTTTTTTAAAATGTAAATCAAAAGTTACAAAACTTCTGGCAAAGATACCAACAAACTTTTAATTTATATAAATACGAGAAGCATTTATAAAGTTATAGTAATTAAATGACACGTAAAAAACAAAGCAAAGCCCTCAGGAAACCATTTTTGGAGCAAAACCTTAGAAGGCAGAGGCTAGTTTTTACTGACTCAGCCTGTATAGTGATACTTCTGATACTGAATATTCCTACTAATATATTCTTTCTGACGATTGATCCCCGATAATGATAAGTCATCCTGCACAAATTAACTCCAGCACTATTTGTCCCAAGCACAGTTCATTTATTTATTCTGATCAATTTAAAAATTGTAGCCTTTATGTTCACTAAATCTTAACCTTAGTTTCCACAGTACCAAACTAAAAAATAAAAAATATTGTTCATTCAGTTTATTTATACAAATTAATTTAAACGCTATATTTTATAGAGTATTTAGTGATAACATCCGATAAATAGTCCGCTCTTCGGACGCTCGATATAAATATATTAAATATAAAAATATATTCTTTTGACTATAATTTTGAGCTCACAAACGCTACGATTACGAAGTGAAAATGAAAGGCAAATCCGGTGTTTATGTTCGTCTAGCCGAACCAATGAGCACCCATGCACTCGCGCGTCCATGTGGTCTGGCACACCCAGCACCATTCGAGAGTGCATCCTGCACGCGTGCACACCATATGCATGCATCCTCCTACGGAACGTTTGAATTGTATATACTAAGCAAATATTTGTTTATGCTAAATTTACCACTTCGCTCTGTCGGGGTGCGGCACTTGGGGCAGGGCTTAGAGATGACCTTTATCGTTTGCTTTGAAGCTTCGTCCCATCGCGCCTCAGCGGCTCTCTAATAATTTTATAGCGCGTTAAATTAAATCAATTGCATGCATGACTGATACCTACCTCTGGGTCAACGGCATACTGACACGAGTCCGGATTAGCACTAAAAGACCCCTCGGGCAGACAATCACCCAAGTGGGCACCTTGCAAACAGTTACGGCAAAAAACAAACTAAATCAAATTAAAATTAATAACCTATTTGCACAAACAAATTTATTGCTTACCCCACAACCCTGTTGACACGTGACACGTTTGCAATCCTCGTCCACCAGCAATCCCATGCCACAGCCCGGCTGTGGACAGAACACACCACCAGCCTGTAGCACATACTCTTCGGTAGCAAAACGCTGATACCGATCATACTGTTCCTTAGGCAGCAGCTTAAAATGATGAATTTCTTCGATGAATGAATTCTCACAGCCCGCCGGACACGGCAGTGTGTACCCAATCTCAGGGTGTGACAGAAACTGTCGGTCCATCAGTCGTGAGGCGCAATACTGCCGGAAACAATCCAAACACGTGACGTGACCGGCTTCGCACGGAAACACCAGTACCGTTTCGCAAACGTCCGTGCACGCCAGACACGGTACATCACGAATGTTACGTTTTATCAGACTCAGCGGTGCCGCAAAATCGGTCTCGCCACCGGACGTGTGCTGTGCACACTTGAAGTAGAACTCTGCAAACGGTGGTTCGCCGTGCACGTTCTCGACACACGCAATCTCAAGACTCTCGCAATGTCCACGAATGCGTCGCGGTTTAAGTACATCGTCCCAACACTCTGGATCACTGTGCACTGTAAACGCACCGCCCTTGCACAGGGAACAGCGTACACGCAACTTTCCGGCGCACAGCTCATTGCACTGGCTGCAGTGCACGAAAAAGTGGGCCTTTGTCTTTTCGCGTTCTACATAAATTAGGAAAGGTATAATTTGTATTTGAAATTGTATTTAATACATCTTACGATCTTCGGCAATGTTCTCTCGGTCCTCGTGCTCTAGCTGCAGATCGACAAGCGTCTGTGAAAATGGTTTCGATGATGGTTCCTCAGCAACGTCCTCCTCGATAACAGCAGCGTCTAGACTCTGTTTACCCACCAGTTTAGTGCGTACCCTTGTCTTTACTGCATGCAGTATACTCTGCTGCCCGAGATCACAATCCTGATAAAAAAACATTAGCTAAATTATCCGCGAACTTCATAAATCTGCAAACCTCCAAAATGGTGTTGTCACTCAACTCCTTGCCGGCGAATATGATCTTGACCTCGTCGGGCAGCAGACCCAGTTGCGGTGCAACGTGTTCCTTGACGTTCTTGATGTCCCACTTTGGGTCGAGATGCACTGCGAGTGTGCTGCCCGTATTCGTTTTCACGTACACATTGAGTGAGTTCGTGATTGTCTTTTTGCCAAAAGACAACAATTGCAACATGCTGTGGATTATGTTCTTCAGAAAGTTGATAATTGAGCTCATGGTATGTGTGCTGACCACCCCACACGGTGAGCAGATTCGCAGGCAATTTGTGGAAATCTGCGTTGACCGGTTAATAAATATAGTAATTTACAAAAGAATGTTCTGCATATAAAATATAATTAGTCGTAATCTGCTAATCTTAATCTGCACTGCATGACGTTTGAACTTTGGAAAATAAAAACAAAACAAAGCCAGCTGATTTTGACGTTGGGTTTTTGACATTTTCTTGTTTTTTTGTGCGCCAGTCTTAAATTTGCTACAGTACGCAGCCAAGCATTTTGTGCGTATACTGGCGTAAAATATATTTTGGTATAAATTAACAATTTAAAAATTATACCAAAATATATTTTACGCCAGTTATAGGGACATATACTTCCTGGCGTAAAATGTGTGTTGGTATTTTTTCAAAAATATAACTGGCGTAATATATAGTTTGGTATAATTTCGCAACTTGTAACTGGCGTAAAATATATTTTGATATTATTTTAAAATTCGTTCTATTTTGATTCACGGAATAAAAAAACACCAACAAGCACAAATATATGCACAAATATATACACTAATATATGTTGGCAAAGAATCTTAAATCAGCTCACCATCGAAATCTCTAAATTGGATTTTTGAAAACTATTGAGAAATCCGTAATATAAATACAATATTTGTTTTGTATTTCTTGAATAGAATTTTGATAGAGAAATAGATTCGAAATAATCTTGAATTTCTTGGTTACAAACTCTGTAACAACTCTTTTTTAGTATAGAATTTCATACGTTAAAATTTTAATATTTTAATTATTTTTTGAAGGATGCTACTTAGAGCCTACGCAAATTGAGTTTACGTTTATATTAGAAAATATATTATAAAATGGAGTATTTTTTAATTTTATATTTAAAAATTAGTATGACAATTTTACAACAAAGTAAATGATAACCTATATAAATATGTTTTTTTATAGTTTTTAGTAACTACATTTATTTAAATTTAAATGGCCATTAAAAATTAAAAAGTAATTTAACAAAAATGCATATTTAAAAAAAATATATAAAAAAAATTATCTTGTGGTTTAATTTTTTAAAAATTATTTCTGCCAAACAAAATATTAAACTCTCTTAATTTTTTGAATAATGTTTAATATGATATTGAAATTAAAAAATTAAATTTAAATAATAAAAAAGGTTTTTTTAAATATTATTTTTTTAAATTACTTTTTAATTTTTACGGCCTTAAAATTTAAATTAATCCGAGTTCATACTACATTATATCTAAGGTGGGTGGCAGAGGTGTAAGCTGACTGGATGGCTGCCGATTTTTTTATATATTTCCGTTAGCCGCTGGTCCCTTATTTTCCCTAGCCGGCTGGCCACTGATTTTTTTGTAGAAACGGACGGCTGAAGTCGGCGATTTACTAGAATATAACATTTATATAATATATTATTTTTTCAGGATTACAGCCAGATTACCCCGATATTTTCCGTGAATTTCCCGGGATTTTAACGAGTATTTCCCAGGATTTCCCTTAAGAATTTTCTACAGAGAAATCTTGATTAATCCCTCTTAAACACAGTGTAATGAAAAACAAAAAATAAAAAAAAATGACACTCTAAACAAAAGTAATAATTATTTCCGGAGATTTCAAAAATGTCTTGAGATTTTGCAGGATTTCCAATAATTTTTCAATATTTTCCAGGATTTCCAGGGATTTTACCGTTTCGCGAGGTTTTTGTTGATATTTTATTTTCCGGAATTTCTTATTATTTCAAGAAATGTGACTTTAAGATATTCCCGGGATTTTACTCGTATATTCTTGTAATTATTCTCGAGATTTTCTCCGGATTTTCCCGGAGTTTCTACAAAATATTCCTCAAAATAAAAATTATGCTGTTAATAACGGTTAAATCCAGCTAAAATCCAAGGGAAATCAAACTGTAATTTAAGCTAAATCCCGGAGAAATTCCACTGAAATCCAGAAGATCTTCCGGAAAAATCCTTATATTTAAAAGAGCCAACCAACCAAATCCTCGCCATTAGAATTTTATTGAAGAATATATGGAAAATATGAAACATTTACCTGAAAATGTGTAGGAAAAGAAGATATTGGATTTTTATTGGATCTTACATCCCCCCCTTAAATCACCGTTCTCATCAGGGTTTTATTTTTGGCGACGTCTTTTTCACATGGTGGCCACCCTATCTAACATTATTATGTGTTGCGACGTTTCGGGAAATTCCGGATTTTCTTTTATATTTTGGGCACTTTTTAAAAGGCATGATTTGTGTTACCATCTTTTAATTATCGATGGATTTTGTGGTGATAAATATGTATGTCCGAGAGTACATTTCAAATATCTTTTTTTACATTAGCCGCCGGTTAGCCGCCGCCAGAATAAATAATCCAGTAGGAAATCAATTCAGGGGTCGAATTTTCCCGATCATTTTTGTGTGAACGACGACTACGATTTAAATAGGCTAGCCGCCAGCCGACAAAATAATCGGCTTTATCCGGTTAGCCGCCGCTAATTTATGGGTCTAGCCGACTGCCGCTGTTTTTTCATCGGCTGACACCTCTGGTGGGTTGACGCCTTTTGTGGGAGATACTACTTTTGTTTATAATAATAATAATGGAGGATGAGAAGTCTATGAATAGAGGTCGGTACGGTGTTTGGACCACACAACGCAGATAATTGTTGGGGAGATTCGGACCCGTCTCTAGAGGAGATTGAGGTCAATATGGATTTATATGGTGTACGTTGGTGGGGGTAGTGATAGTTGTCGGTCTTATTTTAGGAGGTTTGAGGACTACAAAATATAGGTTAGGTTGAGATCTTCTTTAGGGAAAATAGTTAAAATTGTAGATGCATATAGGTAAAGCGAGATGCGATAGTCTAGCGATGGAGATTAGAGCATTTGCACTGTGAGGGTTTGTAGGGCCATCCAACTCCATCCAACTCCATCCAACTCCATCCAACTCCATCCAACTCCATCCAACTCCATCCAACTCCATCCAACTCCATCCCACTCCATCCAACTCCATCCAACTCCATCCAACTCCATCCAACTCCTTCCAACTCCACTCTAGGACATACATCTCTGTCACATTAAACATGATTAAGAGATAGACATTTCTATCTTTTTAGAAATTGCGGGAGATGCAAGAGAGGGGTTAAAAAAGAGTGAAAATGGAGAGAGATAATAAAAAAATTGGTTTGATGGACTCCCGAATCAGGTTGTACTGAAATTGTGGTCATGGTATGGAATTTAGAGGTAATGATAATACATGTTGGTGCCGACTGAAGAAAGGGGTTAAGAAGAGTTTTTGAAGATGGTATTTGTATCAATAAAAGAGTGGTAGTGGATATAGACAGAGATTTACATAGAAATGAACAGACCGATTGACTGAGAGAGATAAAAAGATAGCTACAGCTAAATGTACTTGAAAAAATATATTAATGCAATTTTTTGGTAAAATGGTTTGTGGAACATTTTCATTTTTGTTTACTGAAGATTGTCGTTTTTCAGGAAATTCACGTTTTCTAAAGATTGTCACTAATCGGGGACCCTCTTTTTTCTGGGAAATGTCGTTATCAATATTAAACATTATACTGTATTAATTCTCCATAACTGGCAAAAAAAACGTTTTTTTTTGGGATATTTTCTCAAATTGATTATATTTTGGTTCTCTTATGATAGTATTTTTTAATCAGTAAATTATTATTTAATGTTAATGTTAATGTTAAGATATTAACTGTATATATAACCAATTTTAAATATTAACTGCGAAGCACTGCCCGCAAAAGAATAAAATAGATTGTCTCATTTGTCCTATGAACTGCTTCCGTTTCCGTATCTGAACTGCTATAGCAACCGAGCGGGTAACGCAAACGAATATAATGTAGATATCTACATATATAGTACATTTATACCACAGTGCACATTTAGTCATTCGAGTATATAGCGAACAGTATATAGTATAAGAGATATAGTCTATCGAAGTGCACGTGAACGGCTTCTTCTGGGTTTTCTTCGAAACGGCGGGAGTTTATTGCAATAAACAGAAAATCAATTGATTTGCCTCAATGCAGAGGATATAAGAAATATCATTGATCATGCGTGAATGCAATATAAATATGTATTGCAATATAGAAATGATTTATGAAATTTAGAATGTAATACTTTAATACTTGCTTTTAAATTTAATATAAGCATTTTTAGAATTATTATATTTATTATAAAAATTCAAATTACTTTACTTTATTATAAGTGAATGTGGAATGCAAACGTTTTGGTGAAAATGAAAAATATCTTTCAATTAATGGAGATTTTCCGGAATTAGCTTTTCATCATAAAATAATAACTTTTTTTTAATAGATTTTAGAAGAACAGAATATTTAAGAACATCTTTTTTTATTTAACTAGCAGGAACTGTATTAGCGGAATTCAAATTTGGAATTAACTCGCTGCAACTGCAAATGTTATATAAATTTGCAAGAACTGTTATACCGAATACCTCACCTTAAAGGGACGGTGTTTAAAATTAAAAAATGTATTTTTAATGGAATGGATTGCTTTTTTAACTTGTTTTTTGAATGTATTAGATTAGCAACCAAATTTTTTTTACAACAATTATATTTTTTGTGAGCGAATAATGTCAGAATAGATATTCTCAAAAAAGTAAATATAAAATATATTTTTCTTAATTAATTTGTTCTTTGAAAACTTAGGAACAAAAAAGGTAATGTCGATGTGTTATCGTGA
>JAAAKO020058502.1:0-25067 GCA_010015015.2 Bolitophila cinerea | reverse complement strand
AACATACACTGTTCGGACATGATGTCAAGCATATATTTTTCAGTTGGGCAAAACGTAAAATGATGTGGTATAATGCCTTTCTCGAAGAGAATACTATACAGCAAGGTGGCCGCTTGGAAGAACAGTTGAAGTTCATCGTAGCTCAGATTGTCTTATACGCAATGTCACAGTGCGAACACAAACGGGCAATCTGAAAAGGCCAATTCAAAAGTTGCTCCAATTATATCGCAATCCGAGTGATACTGAGCACGAAGAAGTTCAACCACCCCAGCCCTGATGGTTTTCCTTCATAATGTTTTTAATGAAGGTTTTCCTTTCATTGTAACGCTAATGCGAGGTGCTTTTGGTTAGGCCATAAGCCTAACGGGGGGGTGTATATAATTTTCATTTTAATGAAAATTATGTTATAATCATATAATTTACAAACATTAAATTTTCAAAGGATCACAGCACTCCCATAAAAAGTCTGTTTTAATTAAAACTGTATTCTATTATAAAATTCATATAAAATAAAACCCTTGGCAAAGCAACACCTTAAAAGAAAACCTATATTAATTTAATTGTGCGAATAATTGGTGAAGTTTATATAAGTACCAAAGTTTATTAATAAGTAATTTATGTTTGTATAAGTACAGTTCAATCATATCAAGGTCATGTTGCATTTGAGTTTTTAGTTCAAATTAACGAGCTGAGTTTTGAGCCAAACATATTACATCACAAGCTTTAGGCACATATGTTACTAGCGCCAATTGCAATTTACAGATGATGAATTGTGAGCCAACTATATGACGAAGCAATGTCACTGTCGCCATATCTTTATGAACGAGCGGTAATGTCAGACAAATTCTTTTATGCACTAAATCTGTAAAAATAATGGTTTATTTTTTAAAAGTTAAATGATATTCTTGTTTTTTGCTAGTCTTTTGCTTGTTTTTTGCTAGTATTTTGCTAAAAAAAAATAAAAAAAATAAGCATTCCACTACTTTTTTTCCATTCTCTGGTCAATTGAATTCTATTTGCGCGCTGCCGCGCGATTTTCTTTTGGCGCTTCGCGCCGTTTTTACAAAAAAAAAACAAAAAGTCAATCAACATACAACATTGTTAACCATTATATTATACAGAAAAGACTTTGGCTGACCGATCAATTCATAAAGATATGGCGACAGTGACATTGCTTCATCAGTGAGTTGGCGCACAATTCAAAAAGTGATGGCACTTGTGTCATATCTGTGTTGGCAGTTTTGTGACTGGCGCTTGCGGCGGTGACAGGCAAACTATATTTTGTAAAAATCTCCCAAAATCTCTTTTCTCTCTTCTTCTCTTTGGTAGGTCGATGAAATATGTCGCAGTTACTTTTTGTTATGTAGGCTATTTTAAATATAATTGATAAGGGTAGTACATGCAATATCGGATTTTGAAATAAAGCCATATTGGTTTGGATTAAAGAAATTCTTTCTATAAGACAATCCATAAGCTGTTTATAAATTTTGTTTTCAACTTATTCTCAAGTAATTTAATGTCATGAATTTAAAATCTTGACAATATGTCAGAGTCCGCCTATGCATTGCTCACAGAATTTTCGACATTTTTGGATAAATGGCCATTCGGCTAAATGACCATTCGACCAAATGTCTCATTCGGACAAACAGCTTGACCCAACGGGGTACACTCAAAAAACGCTTAGGTGGTACATCTTATGTGAAATTACAAAGGATGATTTAAAAGATAAAAAGAATTAAATTATTATAAAAAAATATGTTTTTGTTTTGTTTTGTATGGTTTCAGCTCACACATCATTTTTATATAATATTTATTTTGAACATAAAAATATAAACAAACTATAATTGAAAAATACGACATCGATAACTGTAGACAAGTATTATAATGAAGTAGTTAGTAATGTCTGAAATCACGATCAGAATTAAATGCATATCATTCAAATAAACGTGAGTTTTATTATTTATTATTTTATACACTAGTAAATCAAAAAGCCATGGCAAAAGCTTTTAGCGGATTGGACAATGTCGCTTACGGCCACATACAGTTCGTTAAATTAGATAATGTGCCTACTTAAGTAATAAAAACAACTTGCGAATTGTTCTTAAATGTTATTAAGGGTCGAAAAGGTGAGCTTAAATTGTAAGAAAGTTATTGTCAATATACATTAAATTTATGGCACATTTCTGATGCACCCTCACATATCCAAATGGTTATTTTGGCAATTCACCTTCCTATCCTAATTTAATTTTTCCCCCTTCCGAAAGGACTGCAAAAACCATCAGTGCTATCATATTTCATTTCATTCAGCAGAGCTTGTGAATTATATTTTTGGTTGAATTTGATGCATTCAGTCGATAGAGTTTAAGTCTTATGAGGATGATAAGAACCGAGAACAAACATGCTCCAAAAGCATAAATAACAAATAGTTACCTAAATTGTATTAATACGGACAAATAGAATTTTCATTAAACTTCACCAACTCATTTTCCAAAAAAAAAATGTTTTGATAGCTCTACATTCTACAATATTATATTTTTGCTCCGAAAATTTCTGATTATTTATGTTGTTTTTATTGTATGTGTTTGAAAAGATTTTTTATTTGCCATCCTTTATTAACCTTAGAATCGTGCATATAAATTAAAGTGTTTTATTTTTCTGAAATGTTTATACAAAAATATATTTTATGTTATTATATATATCCGAAAATTTGAAAAACGAGAAAAACTTTCGGGTTGTTTCTGACCAAACATGGTTTCATGGTTTAATTTGGTGTTCTACACAATTTGACAATTTCAAAAATAAACGTTTTTAGGTGTTATGATTATTTGAATTTTGTATATGTTGAGCTTACTGATTAAAAATAATATAATTGTTAAATAATAGTTGAAAAACAAAGATAATCATGCATAAAACAATGACAAAAATTAAAGTTAACAGGGTTTTGATATTATTTCTCCATCACAATATTTACAATACGATGTATAAATCAAATAAATGTATAATTTTGATTTTGTTAATTGTTTAGTCCTTATTAGCTTCCAAGAGTACCCAATAATCAGACGTTTTTACAAGCTCCTTGTTCTTGACCGAGTCCACCAACCAGTTCCACTGCAAGTGAATACAACTGGGCTTATACAATTGTCTGTAACACAATAAAAATATTAAATACATATAAAAAAACTACTCCCACATTCAAAATAAAACCATAATTATATGGTTTTGGTATTATAATTTTCCGCCAAACCCACCTAATCTTCCGCCAGTCTCCGGAAATTTGATTTTTGCTATGCAGCACATGCGTACATTTCTTTGAATCTTTTAATTCTGTCCCATTCCACAGTTGGAAATATCTTAGCTCTTCTTTAATATTTTCACGCAATTCTGACGGTACGAACAGAACTACGCCTTCGAATATGTTTATTTCGGATTTCTTGACGGTCGTCCCATCTTTAATATCTTTGCTCTTTGGTTGCACGGCATCCTCTAATTTTGTCCGTTTTGAAGTTCCCGACGTTTTTGGTTTTTGTTCGTCATCATCATCGCTGCTGATGAGCTTTGATTTGCGTTTATTTGTGCGGGTAGTCGCGTCGGCCTTAGATTTATCTTTCATTTCATTAGATTTGACGACTTCATCTACTTTTTTTTCTTCTTTTGGTTTCGTAACGTTGGCAGGCTTTAATTTGGCAGACAGTTGCTTACTGGTCTCCTTTACTGGTTCAATGTTGTCCACCTTAATTTCCTTTGCAGAACTGCTAGTTTTCTTATCATTAGGTTTGACAACTTTGTCTACTATTTTTTCTTCTTCACATTTTTCTTCTTCTTTAGGTTTCGTATCGCTTGCAGGCTTTAATCTGGCCGACAATCGCTTACTGGTCTCCTTTACTGGTTCAATATTGTCCAACTTAATTTTCTTTGCAGAACTGCTAGGTGAATCCAGTTTAACGTTCTTCTTCGGACTTTGTGTAGCCAATTTTGTTTTAATATTGATGTCCGCATCGTCTAGACCATCGGTTAACATCTGTAAATTCATACAATTTTTGGAGGCATTGAACAGAGCATGTAGCTCTTGAAGATTAGTTGCTTCTTTGTACGATTTGTCCAGTCGTTGCTTGGTTATTCGCGGAAAACGTATAGAAATTCCGTCCGATGTGTGACAATCGGAACTTGAGAACTCTGCCCCAGTGATTTCCCAAACGGGCATTTTTTTTGGATCTTTTGCCAACATCTCTGGAAATCGTGCATTCTTACATAGCAGCCAGTCGGGATGATTGTCTACATCTGAACGCTCCATTAAAGGCATCAATTTCTTCTACAAAGATAAAAAAGTACAAACGATTATTTTACAATTATTCAAAGGTATTCTAACGTATAATTCTAGGAATACTTCAATGCGCACGACTATGAACCCTTTTGTACACACACTCACACAAACTACACATAAAACACGTAGTGCAAACATTCTGATATGCACTTAGTGCATAGGCATAATATAATTAATTCTACCTGCTATGTATAATGTTATGTATATGTACCGATTTGCACAAACACACCTTCATGAATCCGATTGCATATGCGTAAATTCCACGGATTACACGCAGGCAATCAATTAGTAAACGACCGTTAATTATGTGCTCGCTCAAGGGCTACTTATCGTTCGGCCAGAAATCAATTCAACATTAATCGTCCGTGTGCATTGGCTACTAATACTACTGCAAACTGCAGTATTACAATATATATATAGTATATTATATGTTTAGTTGGTTAGCTTGAGAATTATTGGATTTTGGTCGATGGCGTAGAGGCAGTCCGAACAGCGCGCTCGCAGATTGTAACTGATTGCTTTCAATAAACTGTATTCGAAGCAGACGAACGAGTTTGGTTTGCGATTAGTGTTGTGGCCGGAATCGCGGCTTTCGTTAGCGTAAATAGTAAATTATTCGGTTGAAGGAAAAGAAAATGGAAAAAGTTTTAATCCGGTTTGATTGAAAAATGTGCTGGTGCATCGGTTCCGGATTAAATATCAAAACAAAACTTAGGAATGACCGTAGTAGTTATGTTAGGACGAGCTATAATATAAGAACACTTAAAAGAAATCAAATTTAAAACACAAATATTGTAAAAAAAAGTTTTTTACATATAGATTTATTTTTGTTTTTAATTTTGATAGGTAGCAATCACAAATTATAACAAAAATTGCCACATCCACTTTCTTGGTGTACGCAGAAAATAATTTTACAGATGTCTTAAATATATATTTTTCTTTAATTTTAATATGTATATTGTACTTCTTTCCAAAAACCGTTTTTTTAAGCGGATAACGGATAATGCATTGATAGAAAACCAACTACGTTCCGAAGTCAAAATAATAGTTATATTTTGAAAAAGATTTCCCAGAAATAATAAATTAATTTGTTTTTATTTTAAAAAATCTCAGTTAGAATAAAATTTTCATATATCTAAAAATGCTTTTTAATTGATAAGAATAAAGTTTGCCCCACAATTTTCAAAATCCATTGTACAAAAAAACAAAACAACATTGTCACACAAAAAAATGTGCCCATAATAAATAATAAATGTTACAAAAAAAAACATTTTATGTGACAAATCTTACATCCAAATAAATAATAATATTCCAAAATATTTTTTTTGTGGTTGATATGTTTTTCTTTCATAAGATATACAAGTATATAAAATATAACACTAGTTTACACAAAAAAATAGCTTTTTTATCATACACTTTTTTTTGTGAATGGGTTTTCTTTAATTCAAAAAATGACATTTTTTTCTTCTTAAGAATTGTTTTAAGATCCCTGTAGGCTTTTTTCTGCTATTTTATCATATCTCTATCCGATTTGAAAATTGTTATTCTTTGTATAATCGTTCGAAAGGCAGTTCTGTCTTCTTCTTTACGGTATGTAGTCTAGGCGGATCGGATAAGATTTTAAAAAGGTGATCATAATAAAACAAGCTTTTTAGCATTTTTTTGTTTCAAACATGATTTGAGCAGTTTAATTCCATAAACATGTTTAACATGTTTTGGAATGTAAGATCATACATACTTTTACAAGAATATTATACAATTTTCCAAATCGGACAAAAATTTAGAAGTTATTCAAAAATGATTGAAAAAAATATCTACGCTACACACATTTTTTACCCAACAAGATAGATAGAGATTTTTTTTTAAATCATGAAGAAAAAAAAACATTTTTTGAGTCTGCGCTTCAAAATACATATTAAAGAATAAATATATAAACTAGCGTAATGTTACAATATTTATTACATGTAAAATAATAAATATATTATCTTCAGCGAAATATCTATGTATAGAATCTGAGAGTATAAAACAAGTTATGTTTTTTGGAAGTTGTTCTCCTGGTTATATTATAAAACAAACTATAGTGATTATATGTAATATATAAATTCTATCCCTTTGGAACGAAAAAACCGAAAGAATAATATTAGAGTCATATTAAAATTGCATTAAATGAACAGGGTAAAAAAACTTCTACGAAACATGACCCAATAAACATTGTTCAGCCATTATATACTCTGTTCACGCCGGCGTGCTGCTGCAGAATTTCGTAAAGTATTCTCGAGTGAAAAACAATTTCCCAGAATATATATATTTATTTTCTTATAGCACGACGCGACAGTGGCGGCGGGCGCCACGCCGCCCGTATCTGTGTCTATACGAAAAGAATTCCGGACGACGACGAAATTCGAAAACTACATTTTATTGCATCGCATACATCATTTAACGTCATTTCACAAATTAACCCCGGAAAACACTACACATACACACACATATACATTTACACAAGGATGCAGAGAAGTCGGCAAAAAGACGCGCGTGAGCTTATAGCAAAGGAACACTCAACTATGTTTAAGTTGAGCGAACCAGCGAACATAATACATATACAATTACATACCGCATCGTACAATTGAGCGCACCCGCGTACAAACTCTCAACTCTCAAGTTCATTGACGATTTATAAACTCCCTGATTCCATGAGGAGGCGCATCAGCAGCGTGTGTAAGCGCAGTGTGCCCGCCACAAACAAATGGCACAAACTCAAGCGCCCACACACACATATACACAAAACACCCCCACACACGAACTTTTCCGCAAAAGTTTTTCCTAGTTTGTCTCCGTACGCGCAGAATCTGTGTCTACATACTTCAGAGTTCAGACTTTATTTATATATAGTATATTATATTATATAGTATATATTGTACATAATGCACCCTCGTAATAACGACGATTGAGTAATAAAACCGAGAAATGTTTTCTATACAACATTTTTATTGTAACTTAAAGCTATCTCAATTGCTCGCGGGTGCACAATCATCTTGACGGGCGGGCGGGTACGACGAAGCTTTTTCCATGTGTGCACAATTGAAAAAGCTTAAAGCCACACAAATGTATTATATTATTACAGTAAAATGTTACATAGGGGCTGCTCAGGGGTATGGGTTGTGTGTGTGTGCGGTGAACCATAATCTCTGAAGCATGCACAACATTTTCTTGCTCTTTCCGGTCGGTTAGATGGCGCGCACACTTTTCACACACATACACACACGAATATGCTCGTGTAAAACTTAAATAAGAAAATAGATTTTAAAAGCCCCTACTTTCATATATATATATATATTATTTGCATACTTAAACACACACACACACACACAAATATTCAACACCGAAGACTTACCTGCATTTCGGTCATGGTCTTAGCATCAAATCCGGTCGCCACCTTCGTGACTGTCCTCCACAGTTTGCTGTGCTCATCAAAGCAGCCCATCAAAAACACACTGAGCATACCGCCTTTCTTGCCGGTACCGTGCCAGGCGCCCAGCACCACCAGATCCGCTGTGTCTGCCATTTTGCCATCAAATAAATAATCCTTTTTAACTTTCAGCCAGTGTCGCTTGCCGGGCTCATAAAATCCATTTACATTTTTCAAAACGAGTCCTTCGAGTCCCATTTGCAGCACCTTTTAAATTTAAATGCAAGTTTTTAACTTCCGTTTAACTAAACGAACAGAAGGCTCTGCGTCTCGTCAGGTGGGGTGTGTGGGGGTTGTTTTTTTTGCTGTTACCTTGGCAATCATAACGCTGAGTTCTTTGGTTGTGCTAATATGATGGTACTCGGATAGCTGCACGTGATTCGGAATGGGGCAAATGATATCCTCTAAAATTGTACGTCGTTCCTTTAGAGTTCTGTAGACGAGGCAAAAACATGCAGCACATACAATAGACAGAAAATAAAAAATATATAAGAGTTAAATAAAAACATTCAATTATAACTCACTAAAATAGGAAATATTTCCATACTAAATATTATTTTATACTGACTTTTTTGTGAGATCCTCGCCATTGTAGTAAATGCAGTCAAAGACAAATAAACACACTTCGGTGGTGTTGGACTCATTTTTCTTGTGCTTGCCAAGCGTCCCGAAGGGCAGCAGATCCCCGGTCACCGTGTCGACGCAAATGATTTCAGAGTCGAGAATTAAATCGTTGCCGTTCGGGAATGCCTATGGGATTCAAGAATGTATGTATGTATTATTATATATGTATGACAATTCAAAGTTTTTAGCGCACTTTTGCATATATAACATTGAAATGTATGTGTGCGTCGGTTTTTTGTATACAAAAACCTATGGGGAAAATGTGGTAGTGGGAATTGTGTAAATATTGCGGGTTTCTTTTGAATAAGAACAAAAGAAAGTCGTTTATATAAATTCGAGAGCGGAAGATAGTTTGTGATTGGATGCGTGAGCAGACAAAAATGGTCAACGGGATACCCTTGGGAGATAAGAGTGCTCTGTGGATTTTGAAGATATATAGAAAGTAATGTGGAAAGGCAAGATTATTAAAAAAAACATCATTGGAACATATTTTTTGTTTGGTAGAAAATGTATAAATTGTTTGTCACGTAAAAGACAAGAGATTTTTCTTTAAGCATCGAAATCAATATTATAAACAGTTTAAAACTACAGTAGGGTACAAAAAAACAAAAAAAAAAAAACAAAACAAAAAACAAAAAAAACGGAAGACGTTGTCCTGCCATTTAATGAGCAGCACTGTTAGTATTTTTTTATTTAAAAATGCTTACTTACAATTCTTTTGGTAGAAAATATATTTTGTTTTTCTGATGCGTAATAATATAATGCCGTTGGTTTGACAACTCGTGAACATGCAACATAGAGTTGTCCATGTGAAAAGCATGAGATACTCGTAGGGACATCATTCCTAATTGTACACTTGCAATTTTAACATCCCAATGTTTGTCGTCTCACACAATTGTTCCTAATTTTTTAATGATATCCACAACACAAAGCACAAATGTTAATCAGCATAAAAGGCAAATAAAGACTCTCATCATTTTGGCGGAGCTTCTAACTAATTAAAATTCGTCCCAAAGCATATTATAAAAAATACATTTTGAATGGTTTTCAAAGCGTTATCTTTCATGCGTTTGCTGACCCTTATTCACTCCTTTCATTTTTGAATATTTTCTACCTATTTTGTCCGATGCTTGTCAATCTATACTTAAAATTTTCTTAAAAGTATATTAAATTCAAAAACATAACCTATTTTTATTGGGAATATTATCAAGTGAAGTTAATAAATAATTAACGTGTTCTTTGAGAATAAAAAATGTAAAAAACGGAATATAAGATGAAGCCTACATTTTTAAAGTTATGGTATTTTTTAATTGTGTTTCACGTTTGTAAAACTATATATGGGATTTTCTATGATATATATTTAATAAAATTCCAATTTTGCGACTTGACGCATATATTAAAGAATTTAACTTCTCTGGAATATGACGATTTATAATATCAAATCCTACTATAAAAACTGGTTTTAGTACACCCACAAAAAACAGTAATTGTGGTATAAAGCATTTTTTAGTATATGAATTAATTAAAACAAGTTTAGATCAAAAATAAATTTAGGAAAACATACGCTCTTAAATAAAGAGACGAACGAACGCAGGTTAAAATTTTGACTTTGCCAATAGTTATTATATTTCTAAACCGCGCAATATTAAAAACATACCAATATTTTCAATTTTATTGGAATTTCTTTATTCGAATTAAAAATTAAAATTTAACTGCAACGTCTTTTCCAAATGTCTTGCTAGAAATTGAAGAATAGGCAAAAATCCAACAGTAATGCAAAATGTACCTGGTTGGTATGGAATTCTATCCGAATTTAGGTAACATTTAAAATTTTTGATTATTTTTTACTTTAACATAATAATTTAAGTAATTAAATAACATATAAAAAACAAGGACAAGTTAAGCTAAGAGAAGATTTACATTCCAATCAAAAACAACATTTGTAGAAAAATAAATTTAAAAAGTACTCAAACACATGTGCATATAATTATTTAAAAATGTAATATTAATTTTATCATTGTAGCAAACATTTTTAATACATTTTATAGGGACTGTTTGTAAAATCAAAATTTTTAACCTAATTTAAAAATCTTAATGTATCTGTGACTATGCCGTATAAACTAATAAAAAAAACAATAAACAAAAGTACGGTAAATTTCTAAAAAAAAAACAAATTGTCACTTACCTGTGCCACGAACTGTTGACACTGTTTCGTCTTGTGTTCCATCACCGGTTTTAGGTTACGCGAATAAAATCTACAACACAAAAAAGCCAAAAACACATTATGTCACCGTCTAAACGCAATTACGTTGAAAATGCATGTCTCACACATACTTGAACTCATCTCCACGCATATGCAGCTGTACGCGCTCGCCATCGTACTTAATCTCGCTGTACATGCCTCCAGGGCATTTTTCAATCGCTTTTTCTACCGACTTACACGCTTCGGCCAGCATCGGACTGATGGGAGACATTAGCTGCACTCCGATTCCGTTTCCCTGCAGACAGAACGGTATAATAAAAACGAAAGATTTGTTAGGAAAAACTGCGAGTTTAATTAGGAAATAACTTTGAAAATGGTTTAATATAAAGTAGAATAAATTTTAGATTAAACGAGCGCACGTCGGGCGACTGCACATGAAATTGCATTCATCAAAATGCGAGAGCATTTGATGTTGTTCCGCTCGAGTGTATCCGCTGGGCACGCAAAAATGTATGTGTGTATGCTTATTTTGTAAGCTCCTACTTTACGCAAGTAATGCACAGTTGCAATTCAAAGGTACAACAGCAGCAGCAGAAGCCAGCCGCATCTCGCTGAGCGATACACAGAATCACGTTTAATGGAGAACGGACGAGCGCTGTGATATTACACAGAAAAGCACTCTGGGATTATTTTCCGACGAAACGCACACGCAATTTGCATATTTTTTCAACGCAAGGAATTTGATTATTGTATTAAATTTAATGAGATTCGCGAGAGAGATAGAGAAAAAACACTTTTGCGTCTAGAAAAGCTAGTTGTGCGTTATTGCGGTAGCAAGGCGACCAAGTAACGCTTTTAAAGTGATATTTAATGCATATTTAAATGAAATGTGAATTATTTATAAAAAAAGTACTTATAAAGTTTATATACCTTCTTACTAACTGGTGAAGAACCAGAGGCCAGTTTATTTGCCGCAATGTTGTCCGCGTATTTTGCTGCTACAGCAGATAAACTTCGACTCGACTGGTACGCAGGGTATGCGTCCTGGCTAAGCGCTGCGAGTATGTGTTTTGGGCCAGAGTTGATGCGAATATCGTGTTTGATCAGGCGAATTATCTGCGAAAATCAAACCTTTACATTTAAAAGGGAATCCAAATAAACAAAGAAAAAATACCATTTTGAGATCGGAAGACGTGCACTTTTTACATAATTTTAAGAAATGGTCATGTTGATCATCTTCACGTGTTAATTGTGACAGTTTCACAAGGAATTCATCAATCATGTCCAACGTGATAGTGCTGCTTTGGGATGGCTTCAAGCTCTTTGAAGTTTCAAAGAAAACTCTAACCGTTTCAGATACATCACCTAAAGAAAACATTTGATAAAAAATATATTGAAATAAAAAAGGGTTTTCCAGGATCTAACCTTGCTCCAGATCCGTCAACATTTTTTGATGATCCGCTCCGAATAGACGTGCAAAAAGTTTTATTATTTGCTTGCTCTGCAGATTGTAAACACGATGTTGTTCGGAGGGCAGCAACATTTGTAACCATTGCAAGAGATTTCCCTCGAAGTGTTTTCCATTTGAACCCTAAAAAATCAATAAAAAAAAATTATAAACAATTCTTTCCAATGCCTTTTAATAACTTGCCTTCAGGAAAAACTCATGCACAATAGCCGTTTTTTCCAAGTAACTGCTTTCTTCGGTTAATTTGCAGCAAAGCTTGCGGAACTCCCGGAATGTGTTATCCTTACTCTTCGGCTGATAATGTTTTCCAAGCTATCGGACGGACGCAACAAATTAAAAACAATAACCAACAATATTTGTTTGACGCTATTTTCATTAATTTTAAATTGTGCAAGCCATATTTTTGTTTACATTATCGTTTGAGGAGCTGGCGCCCGGTGTCGTTGAAGCAGGCGCTGATGCATTCTTAGTAAACGACGGAAGTGCTTCGAGTTTCTCAACAATTTCATCCCGGTCCAAATCGCCAATAGTGTCCCAGCCACTTATATCGTCGATGGACTCGATCTTGCGTGTGGTAGCTTTTTGCGTCTTGAACGACTCAAAAAAACAATTCACGTGATACCAATTATTTAGTGTTCCTGATCTATGGGCACAGAACAATTAATAGTAAATGTAATTAATAACTAATAAGATTATTATGATATATACCCAAACGGATTAGGAATCACCTTTCCCATACGAATCTCACCGGCAGTGCAACATTCCTTACATTTCTTACATTTGGCTCTACCGGTCTTTGCGCGATCAATGGCAAACGGTTGAATGTTCTCGGTATCGTCTGACATGCTGCTTATTGTTTACCCGTTACACAGAAATACAATAAATGTTTTGAAGTAATAATGGATTCAACAAAACCTAACGAACAGCCAAGAACCTTTTAAACTTGATTTCGCGCTGAATCGCGTTTATATAGAAGCGAATTTCACAATATTTTATCTTGGAAATGACGCACCGAAACAGAAAACAATAACACAACAAACACGTCCAAACACAAAATAGAAAATACGTGCAAAATATACACATGAGTTAACTGAACGAAAGCTTTGACAGAAACGTACCTGATGCAACAAAATCGATAAGAAATCGGCAACTGCACGACCGACTCATTATGAAGTGTTTCCATGCTATTTGTTCGCTTCAAATTTAAAAAAATATTATTTTTACAAAAATATATGAATCTATAAGTGTTTGATTTACAGATATTTTTTTGTTAGAATAGTTGCAAGGCAATGTCAGCATTGCTCGCCGCTCGTAAAGATGAATATATTTATCTTTGATTTACAAATTGTTCCATATTTTACCGTTTTTTTTAAATTATAACTTTTAATAATTCATTGAATTTATTGTCTTAACTGTGTGTTCCTATATACACAATAAATAATGTAACTAAAATTTAACAAAATCCATTTAACTTTGGAGAACACCAAGCTAAATTTTTTAAAATCTCATCATGCTCTATAAAATCAATTTAAAATAATAATGTTGTATGATTTTTTTTTTTAATTATAAAATAATGGAACCCATTACAGAGAAAAATATAATATTATATTTTTTTAATAAAAAAAAAACTATAAATTTAAATATATTGAGCAGTAAATAAACTTACCATATTAAACAATAAACATGATTGGAGAAGCAATATTAAAAAATCGGATATTGGTTTTAAAATTTTAATCTTTTCCTACAAAAAATTAATTAATAATCATATCGGATTTGCAATATAATTATAATAAACTAATATTACAAAAAAATAAACCAAACAACGTTGTATTTGCTACAATTTTTTTACATTTAGACGATTTACTTTATTTTTGACAACAGTATTTTATAAAGACATAGTTTTTTAGTTTGTATATTTTTTATTTAGTATGGTTAACTGTAATTAAGTTGTGTTTAAAGTGATATTAAAACTGTTTAGTCCAAATCAATTAAATGCTAAATGAATAATATTTCAAAATCTAAAAATGTGTTTAAAAAAATTTTAGCACTTTTAGACATTTTAGGATTTCAGGAACATGATTTTATTATTTACGAAAATAGTGTTAAAAAATTCTTAAAATTCTGTTTCTAAATTCTAAAAGGTCTAATACGTAAAATCTTTTAAATGTGAATACAGTAGTTGATTGAAGGGGTGTTTGACTTTTATTAAAATCCATAAAATTTAAATAATATTCAAAATAAATCGGACTAAAATCATTGAAATGTCTTTATGGTTTTTTTTTCATTGCATGATGGCGTTCAGTTAACCCTTTACTACCAAGTAGATTTTTGTCATTATAAAAAAACTAATTAATCATATAAAACCAAATAATTGTCTTTTCCGTATTAAATATACCAAATCATCAACAAACAAAATATACGGCACGTTTTTTCGCGTTTTTTGCTTGTTTTTTTAGTTATAAGAATATAAAAATATTATTAATGGAAAATGCACTCTAAATTTTAAATTAGGTATACATATTTTAAAACATATATTCATATTAAAAATAATAATGCTGTCTCTTTCTGTATTTTAATTTTCAGTTAGCAACTGTGATCTCATCCTGAAAGCGTCCACCACAAGCAATGGCACCATACAGTCACCGATGTTTCCGATGCCCTATCCTCAAAAATCATTCTGTCGCTTCGAGTTTCAGGGTCACGAAGGGCAACGCATACAGGTTTTTTTTATCAAACCTTACAAATGCATAAAAAATATGTAATAATTATTTAAAATTGGAAATAGTTAAAATTCACCGAGTTCACACTTCCATCGGATGGAGATGACGACTGCGACCAGTCCGACAACGTACAGATTCTGACTCCAATCCGCGGCAAATTCGAGCCCGTGGAAACTTTGTGCGGTGACACACTGCCGAAGCCAATCATGTCATCCGGTCCTAGCATGCAGCTCGAGTTCCGGGGACGCCTGAGCGGCAAAGGCAACAGAGGATTTAAGGCTGAATACGTATTTTTAAAAAGTATGAAAAATCATCTCTGAAATCTGTGTCTACATTCTGTAGTTCTATATACTATACTATCTAAATCTATATATATATATATATATATATAATGCGGATATTAATAACGCTCGTTTGCATTCTCTGTTTCATGTCAGATTTCGGAATCACATCCGGCCAGCAGACGCCGGATTATGAGTGCTCGTTTGTGTACAACAGCAGCGTCGCGACAAGCGGATGGTTTCATTCGCCCAACTTCCCGGGGGCATATCCAAGGTAATATTATGAATATTATTTGCATTATATTGTGTTCTTTTACCCCAACCCCTAACACAAAATTTGTTATAATGCACATATAAAAGAAAAACATCATATATAATATAAAATTTCATTTTGTTTGCAGAAACCTTGATTGCAACTACTTCTTTCATGGTGGATCAATGGAGAAAGTTTTCATTCGTTTCTCGTACTTTGATGTGGAGGGCATTTTCCCGTAAGCACCTCATTTCCTTTTGTACATATATTTATTGTATTTGTGCTTTTGTTTTTAATTCGTTTGGCAGATGTGATGAGGAGTCTTCTAGCGATTTCGTAGAGTTCTCAAATTTTATCAGCATGGACCGGAAGTTTGAGCGTTACTGCTCAAAGGTAATAATAACATGTTTTATTTGAATTTGAAATTAATATTGCGCTTATAAATGTATATAGCATAATAATGGATTTTCGGTGCGATCGGATGGAAAATACTTCCGCATAACGTTTAGATCAAACGACCGGCTCGACGGAACCGGATTCAGGGCTTCTTACGTCTTCGAAACAGAGAAGCCGACCACAGAGACAATTATGGTGGCACGAAACATTGCGAACGGTGCCCCTGGTGCACTGCACTGTGGTAAATGTCACATTTGACACTTATTGTTTTAAAGTGCGTTTATTTTTGTTTAAAATTTCAGGTTTTGCTGTTTCATGTCTCCCACCCTTTTTACTTCTACTGATGACGATCATGAGTTCATTTTGCAGATATTTTAGTGTTTTATAGTATCATTTAATTATTATATATACATATATAATTATCTTATGAATAATTGACACAAAATACTTATGTATAGTTTATTATCGCTTGTTAAACAAACACACACACAAACACATAAAAACTGACAAAAAAACTTCAATCCATCAAAACAAAGCGTGAAGTTTAAACATATAGGCAATTTGTAGTTTAATAACAATTATATAATATATATTAAGTGTAAGTTGATCATTATGTATATTCAAGGAAACATATAAACTGTACAATACGTCGTATTATATGATATTGTTTAAATAAAGTAATTTTTATAATTGTTTCTTTTTTAATGAGATGGGCATAGACGAGTTTGTGTATGGTGACTGTGGCAATTCTTCAATTTAGGTTCAGTGTCGTATAAAAAGAAGTTATACCCAATATTGAAGCATTGAGGGAAATGACTCCCCGAGTACGAATGAGGTTCAGTTCGTATGGAAACTGAAAGGTCAAAGTTTGTTTGTATTTTTTATTTTGTAAGTTTGTTTTTGCTAGTTTTTACCTTCTTTCTAGTCATTTAAATTCTGTTAATTTTGTTTATTTTTTCTCTAAAAAACAAAAAAAATAGAAACGTCAACCGACGCAATCTGACCCTGGATTTATACTCAGAGGGTTCGTCCCTTCAATATGTAATTCTACAATTTAGTTTAGGGCTTCGCCCATAAACTAAATTTTAGACAAATTATGTTGACAAACTCGTATATAGGTTTTTTATCATTTAATTTAGAAAATATAATTTATGCATATTCAAAACTTCCTTAGAATTTAATCAAATAAAACTTTGCATACGGCTTCTGTATAATATTATTGAGCTAAACAACGAATAACCCGAGGAATAACCTATTGATAAAGTTGGGATGGTCAAATGTTTTTTTAGGGTTAAATGGCAAGCACTATATACCACCACAAAATTGCATACATCCAGGGATATTGGTGGTGTATAGTGCAAATTGACAATATATTACCAAAAGTGGTGATATATAGTGCAATTACACTATATACCACCAGAAATGGTAATGTATAGTGTAAAAGCACTATATATCACCACTTTTGGTTTTTAATAACCGCACTCTCTAAGTTTAATGAAATTCATGGTTTTTGCTAGTCTTTAGTATGATTTTTGGTAGTATGTTGCTTGTTTTTTGCGAAGCAAACATGCAAAAAACAAGCAATCCTCTACGTTTATTTCCATTCTATGGTAAATTAAAGTCTTTATGAGCACTGCCGCGCGCTTTTCTTTTAGCGCTTCGCGTCGTTTTTACTAAAAGAACAAAACCCAATCAACAGAATAATGTCTATAATTAAACATCCATTTGAATTGCACACTTTCGGGTTAAATATGAAATTTCGGCATTTTTATACATAGCAAGTTATTAAATCGACAATTAAAAATACTTCTCTAGATTTTAATTAGATAAAACTTTGCATATACGGCTTCTGTAAAATATTATTAAGCTAAACAACGAATAACCCATTGTTGGGATGGCATATGTTTTTTTTATTTAATTATATTTTCTAAATTAAATGATAAAAAACCTATATAACATCCCTACTTTATCAATGGGTTATTTAGTATATTTAAAAAATAGTATATGGATTTTATGTGCAAATGTTCATTTAATTAAAATCTAAAGAAGTATTAAAAATTTCAAATTTATATAAAATCCCTAATAGTTTTAAACGATGTACTATTGTGAACTATACAGAAAAAAAATCGACAAAAAAACGTTGACACACATGGTTTTGGTTTAGGGTTATTTTGACGTTTTCTTGTTTATTTGTTCAGACTTTCTTTCGTGTTCCTTCTTTATCTCCACTGTCCACTTCATTTTATGTTTTATCCATTCTTTTTCAATTGTATTTAAATTTTAAATATTTTAACCTTGCACCTTGGAGAACCAGAACGTCTGCCTTGTCCTTGTCTGTAATTTATGTGGTTTTATATTTTGCATCTTATTATTATTTTAAAAACAATTATTAAGTTTGAATCGTGTGTGTGCATATAATTCTATTTAATCTATACCTTAAAACATATAAATAATTATAGAAAATACAATTTAATTAAGTGTGTTTATTGTAGTATAATTTATATTATACTAGCTACAACAGACAAAATGCCTAAGATAATCATAATAATTTTGATAATATTAATAATATTGTGTAAACAATGGTAGCCATATACAGACTGCAGTTTTCCGTCCTACATACGAGATGGTAAGTATTACAATTTGAATCAAATTTATAAACATAACCTCAAAATTTAGTAAATGTCGTTTTAGTAGCCGTATTGTATTAGTTTGTAGCTTTCATTAAGTTTTTGAGATATTTTAAAGTGGAATATTATATTTTTCATGCCCTTATCCAAACATATGACCATTTGATTTTCTTGAGGGCTGTTTCGAGGTCGATAATTTAATTTAATGTTGTACATTTTTAAATTCAGGCTATCAAGTTCCAGTTGTAGTGAGTAGCTCTGTTTTTTTTTGATTTAATTTAAAATTTAACTTAATTTTAATTTACAGTCACGCACTCGGGGTTTAAATTATCTGCGGTTTGTGCTAATCAGAAATGGGTGTGAATTCACGCCTAAAATTAGTCTTCTAAAAGAAATATGCCTACTTGTTATGGTCGTAGTTTAAGATAACGTCATATTATACCGCAAAGAAAAATGTATGAGTTTTGGCCAGACTGACAAGAGCATCTAACTTAATTAGAATCTATGTTATTCCTTGTTGAAATGTTTAAATGTTTATTGATTGTGACCAAAAAAGGCACTAAGGCCATACCAGGTTTAAGACCATATTATATTCTATTCTATGACTAACTTATATTAACTTATAAATAAAATAAAATAGAGTTCATTATTAAATACACATATATTGCACATGTTATTGCTTTAAATTGTACATTGTTAGGTAATAAAGTAGAAAAAATCAGAATATAAAGAAAAATAAAGACTGTTTTCAGTAGAGATTAAAAGCTAAAAAAAAACTTAAATATTAATTATAACTAAAACCTTTGCTTGCTTAAATCTATAAAACTAAGTTATGTTTAGCAAAAATGGGACACCACAAATAAAAAAAAAACATTTTGATATTGTGTGGTCGGTACTCCTTCTAAAATCGATTTCTTCTTTCATTGTTTCTTAATTCAAACCACTGATCCTTTCGAAATTGAAACCGAATTTCATAAACTCACTACAAGGTATTTGAAGCACATAATTTGATGATTTTGAAAAAAAACTAATTCTTTTTTAATAGAGTGAAGATTTGCATATCTCATATTCTAATGCTATAATTGGAAAAATAAATTTTAATTATAATTATTAATAGTATATATTTTAGTTTTTATATAATTATAACAATTTGGGAAAAATATGTCATAGTTATGACATATTTAATTTGAGTACGATCGTACGATAACCGTTCAATTATGAATTATAAGATAAATTAGAGCACAATTTCAATTTAATAATGCACGAAATTGTTTAGTTATGGGCGCGCTAGATTTGCAGACAAAAGTAAATAAATAAAAATTAAATTATTTCTTTGGTTCAACATATTCGAGAGCGATAATTTGAAGGATAAAGTAATTTTTCAGAGACAATTTTTAAATCGTAATTTCTGAATTTATCCGATAGACTTCATCCGGCCGGTTTCTGTGCCAAATTATTTTACATCACGTAATGTTTGTTGTTTTATTGCTGTTTGGCACCGAGTTGTGCCTTTACAGAGGTAGTCGTTTTGATATTGTTGTATTGGCTGAGGGTTGAAAGTCCATCGGCAAGTTTACACTATTAAATGTTTTGTTTCGCCAACGGTAAATTCTGTAGGGTTGAAATAAAATATTCTTGATTCGAAAAAGTTTTTTTATATAATAAACATAAAGTTGACTGTGTTAATATGTTTTAACGGATAATTTCAATTGGAGAAGATTAAAATAGACATGTTCTAAAATATTTTAAAAGATAATTTCAACTGGACAATATTAAAAGGAAATGTTATAAAAGGTTTTAAAAGATAATTTCAATTAAATTTTTTTTTTTTATCGGGGATCTAATACTAGATGACGGACGTTTTTATGCCTTCCATAATAGGTTTAGTATTATTGTATTCTTTTATTCTTTTTTTTTTATTTGTCATTCATGAAATAGCTACAGAAGTAGAAAAACCAGCTCAACAGCTGTGTGTACATAGTTCATTTAATTTTTGAACATCATGAATTTTGCGCTTCTTTATTTAAAATTCTCCTACTCATAACTACTTATCACTTTACTTTTACATACAACTTCCCATTACGTTTGTTTCTGGTCGTCGGCTGGGTTGCCGTATAGATACGCCAACAAAATCTCTCTATGTCATCGATTCAATCATTCCAAATACCTCACCAATCTCGTAGTCGATTAATTTAATAATATATATTTAGTTTTGACGTCAAAATTTAATCGAAAGTGAAGACATATAATCACGGATTAATCGCCTTATTAAAACCCTAATTAGTCAAAAATGACCAATTATCTGATCAAGTAATTAACTATAATCAAAGATTTGTTATTCAGCGAAACTACGATTAAAAATCAAATCTGCACTCAACAAATCAAATGTATGTAAGGGCCGATTTCTTCAGTCCTTATTAAATTTGGGATAATCACTCATGTGCTATTAGCTCGATTAGTTTATCGGAGGAAGATAATCACCTGATTAAAATTTCTATTTCTTCACCTTTGATTATAGATTTAATCAGAGCTAATAGCAAATCAGTGATTAGGCAGTTAATCATTAATTTTGACAGATTGAGTCAGTTTTTAATATGATTTAAATGAGCGTGCAATCTATATATTAAAGAAGATAGATTAGGTCGCTGTCGTGCGATTGCCTCGAACTCTTTTCGTAATGTAATACGCGGCAAACGGATTCCGTCTCTCTCAAGTCCGTCTTTAATACAAAAAAAAATGTGGAAGTATTGATAACGTCCTTCTGTTTACATCATTTGCTCCAATTATCCTTCCTAATGTCGTGTAGTCGATTAATTTTATAATTACTTTTTAGTTCTGACTTTTGAATTTTATCGGAAGTGAAGAAATACAATCGCTTATTAATAGCCTGATTAAGACCTAAATCACTTAAAAATGACCAATTAGCTCATCAAGTGATTAAAGTGAATCAAAGATTTGTTAATCAGCGAAACTACGATTAAAAAAATTTATCGGAACTCAAGAAATTCAATTTATGATAACGAATCACTTAATCAGGACTGAAGAAATTGGCCCTTAATAGATTGATTTAATCATGGATTAAGTTTAATCCGAACTGAAGCATTAAATTTTGAAGGTTCGAACTTAAATAAGACAATAAATATGTACGATTAATGGTCTATTTTGTAAAAAAACAAGATAAATATTTTATCTCCCAAAACTTTTGTTGTGACTTTGTGTGTTAGGTATTTTAATGTCCCTGAACGTTTTAGGGTATGATGCTAAAAGTGAGTTTATGGACAATAACGGATATATTTTTAGTCTCCATATTTTAGGGAGGGTGGTAAATAAAATGCTGCAGTTTTCTTCACTTGATTTATTTCTATAAAAACTATAACCTTCTTTTATTTTTACACTAAATTGTACAATCCAACGCTTTTTTGAAAATATATGTGTTAATGTAATAATATAAATTTTCATTTTACAAAAATCATTTATTAAATTACATTTTGTTGTTGATTTTTTTTTTCAATATTCGGCCTTATTAAGTTGGATCTATCTTGTTATTGTTATATTTATTATTACAGTTGATACAATTGCAAAAAAACTTCGATGTTTCTAAAATATTTACACAATAACATTTTATAGAGAATAAAATATAATTTCAGATTTTTTATTTGTTTATTTTATATTGTTCTAATTTAAAAATAATTAATAATTTAGTTAAATTTTGCGAATAGAAAATCGAGCACAATAAAGCGCAATAAAGTATGTTTTTTAGTTAATGAAATAGATAATAAATAATAAATTATTTAATAAATAATTGATTATTAAAAAATATATTATCTATTTCATTAACTAAAATTTATACTTTATTGTGCTCGATTTTCCACACCAAACATTTTTTTTACTAAAAATATTGCGGACATTCAAAACATAATAATAACCATTGCATTCATATTCATACTCAAACTTATTACTTATTGTTTATTTAGCTACACGGAAATATTTTAATACATTTTCACGTATTTTTTAAAAAGATTTGAAATAATTTTGTCGGACTACAAAAATGTATTTATTATTTGAAAAATACCGTTTCTTTTGCCCAACACACATTTTTCTTTACTACATATTTTCATATTTTTCATTTTTTCGCAATAATATTTTTCGGGCTTTTATTATAAGATTATGGCGATGGGTTTGTTCAAGATTTCAAAACTACTCTGGATTATATGCGTTTCAAATATGGCGAAAGTGAAAATTAGGTTTTAGGATCTGAGGACATATCAACCACCTCAAAAAGGGACCCACCCACGCCTAAATATATATTTTGAGGGTTTCCTAATTTAAAGTAATTAAATGTATTTAAAATATATATGATGGGAAGTATCAGACCCGCAGGAGATATGATAAAAATTACATATTTTTGTACAATTTAATATATAGAGGAGGTGTTAAACGTTGTTTCATTTCTCACACTGGTTGGATCTATTCTGTAGACATTGTCAAATTTTATCTTTTTATTCTAAATCCATTGATATACAAAAAAATCTTTTAGAAGTCAAGTCGAAGGAACCCTTAGGCCTGCATGATTTTTAGGAGGTTTATTATTGTTATATTATGTGCAGGTGCACAAGCTCAGTGCCAAAAATTTTATAAATATTTATATTATATTATTTTCTTGCTCAGTAACCAAACAATAACTTTGTGACAAAATAATTTAAGTATCATCAACATGTTTTAAAAAATTGTTGTTTCTAATTTTACCATTTTTTTATTACCAGTTATGAAAAAAAACATTTCACTGAATCCGAAATTCTCGTTGGCCAGCCCTTTGCTCATTCCAAAATCTACACACTGACACACTGCCCGCGTACCCAGCCCGAGTGCCCGACCAGCTGTTTTTGTTGTGGTACTCTCTGTACTTGTGCTCTGCTGCCTGCCTGCCTCTCTTTCTATATAAACCTATGCTTGTCGTCGTCAATTAAAACAACGAAACACGACGTAACACATTTCTCTGAAATCGTATGATTCACGCTTTGTTCGGTTCCACAGATACTACGGGGGGCTGCCTGTAATCACATTGCGAGCAGTGGCGAGCATACAGGAACACAGAGCTAAACAGAGTGACAGAGCTTCGAAGAGTCGTACGAGTTCGGTTTGAGACTATAGTTCTTGTTTAGACTTGAGTTGCGCAGGTCGGGCCTGACAGTTCGTCTCACAAAAGTGCGGCGTGTGTGTTCCCTATTCCGGTTTCAAGCAGTGTTTATTTGCGTGTGTGTGTGCGCGTGTGCGATTGTGTCACGCGTTTGTGTTATCTCTCTCTCTCTTTCTCTGTTTCTCATACACTTATACTCTCTATTTTTGTGCGTGCGAAGAATCTGCGAGACTTCTACGAGAACAGCGGCTACGACTACAACACGAGAAGAAGAACACTAGTTTTTTCATCGAGCCAACAAATATGTTTGCCAGGAATCTAATGTGAGTATAGTTTTTTTTCTTCTTTTGATTGTATTTGTAGAGTTTATAGATATTGTGATAAAAAATGTGATAAAAGTGAATGGTGAACAAACACACGGTGATTATACAATAGACCAGCACGAAGCGGTGGCGTGATTGTTGTATGCATACAGGCTTAAAAGTGCTGCGTGGCCTGGTTTGCTGGCCAAATAATCGATTTTTCCCATAATGTCGCGGGTTTTTCACGATGTTATGTAAAACACCAACGTTCTTGTTGGAGGAAGAGTTGGTCTGATGATGATTTGTCCATTGCCAGTCATAGAAATATTAGAAATAATTTGTAACACAATTGTGATGTAATAGTTTTGGCACGCGCGGCGCGCGGGCGCTTCTTGCTCACCTTTTCGCAGCATTATTTATAGACTTGTGTGATGATGAGAATGTGTGAGTGAGAGTGTGTGCGTAAATGTGCGGCATCGGTAGATTTGTATTTCTGTGATAGTTCACCGTCAAGGTCGACTTTGGCTTACAAAAAGTGAATGAACTGTTTGAATTCTTATCAGACACTCAATTAAAACCAAAAATATGTTTTTTTGTTGAAAATTCCCAGCACACGCACACGCATTATCTGCAATATCTTATCGAATATGCTTGTGTTGATTGTGTTCTCCAATCAACCATTTACAAAAACTCTTTATTTTCTGTGATATTCCGTGCAAGCTATGTGTATTAATCACACAGATTGATAGCTCTTATTATTGTTATCATGTACTTGACCATGATTTCGAGTGCCCTAAATCGCAATATTGTATAGACAAGTACTTTATAAAACCAATCCATCCTCGATGTATTGCACAATTGGAGAGTAGAATCTATTATCATGTATGCGATTACAGATACAAATGTATAGGTCTTTTAATAAGCATTATTTGTGATCGTTCATGTATACATATATATACTGCAGACGGCGTACTGAAAAGAATGTCTCACAATAATTAGAGAAATGATATCATTGGATACATTTAATATTTTAATTTAGTTTTAGAAAAACACTGACTAGGAATGTATATATATATATATACATATATATTTATATAATCATGTATTATAAAGTATAAAGGGGGCGTCCTTTTTATTAAATGGGCCAGCACCGAAAATGGAAGTCTTAAAAATTTTTTTGCGTGATTGCAAAAAACAACTAAAAATCTTTTTTCTTGATATATGTAACTAACTTTGACTAACCCTAACTTTTTTTTGGTAGCAAAAGGT
>JAAAKO020058501.1:0-42689 GCA_010015015.2 Bolitophila cinerea | reverse complement strand
GGGTTTGGACCGTCGTGAAGTGGTCATTGAAGCGTACGAGAGACCCACACCAGTTAATCGTCACTAGCGTGGTCAAAAATTGAAATAAATGATTAAAAATTAAATATATAAATATTTAATCTAAAAAATTATGCCTTCAAATCGGTGTCCCGAAAATTGTAAAACAATTACAGAACACTACAGAAATCTTGTATGAAGATTTTACCTAATGAATAAGTGTGCCAGCTCCCAAGAATCCAGAAACAGTCGGAAGAATTTATTTGCAAACACTCCCATTCTTTAGAAGCAATTCGAGTTTGTGATTTGCTCAACTGGAAGCACCATTTATGTCTTTAAACATAACCGGCGACTCTGCCAATTACAATACGAGATATTAAAAACACGATTAATAGCTGTGTTTGCCGACACAAAACAACAGATGCTACGAATACTATGATCCGAGATATCTCTAGACGACAAAAAACTATCTCACCTTCTTCGAGAGATGCATGAGCTAAAAGGAACCACAGTGTCAGATGATCTTTTGATTTTAAAGATTATCAGAACAATCCAAAGCTATTTTGACCGGTTATTTGGCTGAGTTGTCAAGAACTTATCAACAACTGCTGACAAAATTCAAGAAGCGACCCAATCTTTAAATATAATATGTGCTATACATCGACAATAAATTTGAATCGCCTGGAACTTCAAATAGTCGATTTAGTATAATAATTTTCCAATCCTTGTCCTGACGAAGACATACGTCAGATCAATATCTAAACCAAATAAAGAGCACCTCAAACAATACAATACACCCAGAAGAGTGTTTAAAAACAAAGCGCGGAACTGATATCCACATTACACTAAATATCAATATTAATATCCATATAAATCGGAAAACACTCAGACCAGTCATTAAATTCGGCCGACAAAACGGCTGGTCCGTCAAATCAATTTCGTTTTTATGTAAATGGCCACAATTCAGGAACCATTTTAACTGATTAATATGGGACAATTATTCCAGTTAGGCCTCGCTACGGAACATTAACAACACAAAACTACTTCCAGTCTTTACGCAACAAACGGATCTTCAATTGCTGCTTGTGGCGAAAAACTGTACAATCTTGATTTTGGACTTGCAGCGAAAACGATTCAACGTTTCGTGAACAAGAATTGGACGACATTTACGTCGCAGCAAAATCAACTCAAGAACATTAAAACCATGTCCGTCAAGTTTTTTTAGAGATTCCGAAGGTATAGACTTGTAATTATTGATCCCAAGTGCGAGGAATCAGTAAAATTTCTCTGACACACAATGTTAGCAAAGATGGAATTCAATCCCTACAGGACAAATTTGAAACCATCGATCCACCCAAAACTAGAGAAAGTTTTTCAATTTAATTTTTTTTTGGCAACGCTCGATTCAGACTAGCTAAATATAGCGAAACTAGCACCATAAACATGGACCATCAAAAGCGCGTACCATCAAAAGCACGTAGCATCACAAGCACGTACCGTCAAATCGAAATCTAGCCGTGTAATTATGACGTGACATTTAAAACAAGTAAAGGGTGCGTCTAATGCCTAATACATATAAGCTATTTGATTTTTGTAGGCGATACACGACATTTAGTGCTAAATGTATAACAAATCAATAATAACTAAATAGATATAACCTAACGACTAAAAACGATTATAAAACGCCACCTACAGTAAAGTTCGCATAAATTGTGAACTATTACACGAACATGTTTTTTGTTTTAAATAATGCAAAATATTACAGAATCATTAAACACACTCATTATTTACTCAAAAAGAAGTGTCAAAATATACTCTGTAAACAATTGTAAATCTCGATTTTTGTGTGAAATATTATTGATCGTACATGTTTGTGACGATGCGTGTTTGTGACGGTACATACTTTTGACGCTCCGTGTTTTTGATGTTAATTAATGTTACGCTACATGTTTGTGACGATGCGCGCTTGTGATGTTAAATAATTTGACGATGCACCGTATTAATGTAAAAAATGTACCTAAACCTAAAGTGTTAAAAAATAGTGCCTTTTTTAAATCTATTGTTTTGTTACCATAATTATATTATTGTCATGTTTTTTTACAATAAATACATTTTTCATAAAAAAAATACAAAACAATTTAAAAAAAGTGCATTTTTTATTAATAAAATAAAATCTTTTTTTTATATATTCAAAAATTCATTCTTCCAAAATTCTGAATTGCAATATTCTAAAATATTATTTATTTGGCTTTTGTACAAATCATTTAAGTGATCGGAATTTTGGCAGTCCAGAATAATGAAAAACTGGATTTTGTAAAACAGAATTTTGTAATACAAAAATTTGTAATAGAGATTTTTGAAATCCAGGAGTAGAAGCTTGGGTTTAAAAAAAAAACATACCCCTCCCCAAAATCAATTTCTTTAATGGGTGTTTTACATACATTTTACGTGGTTTGCGGTTTACACTTTATTAGATATACTATCTGTTTTTTATTAAAATTGCGTGGTACAAAAGAAAATAATTGACTCGATTTTTTTTCACTGATATACTCCAATTTAAAAATCTGAAACGACAGCACTGCTGCACTCGCGCTAGCTGCGCGTGTGAGCCAGAGCACTGAGCGGGTGTGCGCTCACGCGCTCTCACCATTCATTTATAAAAGCACACCGCGCAAATTCTCGCGAATATACGCGTATTATATAAACAAGGTGCACTGTCACACAAGTGCGAGAGTGAGTGCATTGCAAAGAGCGGAACGACCGGCGGATAGTAACAGTACGCACACACACACACAAACTAAGAGTGTGTCTGTATAAATATATACTTGAGCCTTGAATGCACATAATGCATTATTTGTGCATATTATATATTCCTTGTTTTGCTGGTGATATTGTTGTAATCTGATTTTTCCGTTTTGTGAGTATAATGTTGTGCTCGCGCTCTCTGCTGTGGTGTGCAAAAGTGTGTGATGTGTGCTGTGTGCATGCCAAATAATGGTGGTAAAGAGAAAGTTTCGATTTGTATCTAAAAGCAACTGAGCGAGCGCCCGCCGCATGCGTGCGATGTTTTTGTTAACGTGCCGCAAAAGCCGACAAACACCGCACCTTCTTCCGGTGCGGTGGTGTGGTGTGGGTGGCGGAAAACGGTATCTATCATAGACTTTAATATGTAGACACGAAATAGACGGTATATAATGTTTTGTCCAACAGATGGCGCTGGTTGTAAATTGTAACCTTTTCTATTTAATACGAGATTTAAATTTTTATATATATTTTTTTAATATGAACTAAAAACAAAAACAAAAATAAAACTTTTTAGACTCTATCTCCCTTAAGGGTACCAAAATTTCATTCATCTTTATTTTTAATGATAGGTATTAAAATTACCTATCGATTAATACCATAAAAAACCCCCTCTTACCCCTGCCCTCCCCCTTAAATGGCATTTTTTAAATTTTAGTCAAACTTTGAAACCTTCTCACCCTTAAGGGGTTCATTATCTAGACATAGAATTATGATATTTGATGTTGAATTATTGTGATCTTTTTCCATCTAATTTAAAAAAAATTCTATTAAAAAAAAGATTTTGTTTTTAGTTTACCCCCATAAATAGCAGTTTTTCTAAAATTTTGGTCAAATTTTAAACTCTTCCTATCCGTAGGGGATGATTTCCTAAAAAATTTAGAGATTTATTCTCGGAAAGGGGGCCTGAAGGGAGAGGGTCTGTTTAACCCAAGCTCATAAAGTCTAAACTGTAGAAACGCCACTTTTATAATCTAATCGTTAATAAATAACAAAGGTAATTATCAGCAAAATCTGAATTTATTCATAAAATAAAAAAATAAAAAATTATGGATAGTCTTATTTCTTATACTTTTGGTTTACATCCGAAGCCCGAAACGCTACGTCAAAAACCTAACCTCACAAACCGCAACTGTCACTTGAAGTTTTTGCTAAACCTTATTTACGAAGACATAGCAAAAGCAAAAATTGAGCAAACTTTTTCGTTTAAACTTGTTTAGACAATTCATAATAAATAATGTCTTCAAATTGGCATTAACGTGTATATTTCTTAAATAAATAGTAATTAAAATTTGGATATGCCTTCCGAGAGCGAAGACGGTGAGCCAGACTGGGATAACCTGCGATCGATCACAACCTTCGATGGCTGTACGTAATGTATAAACACACATACACACACACAAAAACAACACATTCTAAATATTCTAGAATAAATCGTTGAGTACAAACAAATATTGGCCTATATTATGAAATATGTTTTTCCGGAAAATAGATAGCTCCAGCAAACTGTCAACAAATGGCTCAACGCAAATCATGGCCAGCTCGTTAATTGAAGCTGTTTCGGCTAATGCCACAACACCGGTCAGTCTGCTGGTCGAGAGTCTGGTGCAGCAACTGTGCATAATGTTGGATCCGAATCCGGAACGCTCGAATCAACTGTACATGGCCATTTGTGAGCAATTGTACCAGATGAACCTGATCGACAAGACGTACGCAATGGGCGAATTTGAATTGATGCGCAGCCAGTACCAGCGGGCCCTGTATCAGCTGGTCAGTGTGGCACGGGGTCAGGATCTACCGGTGACGTTACAGTCGGTTTGGCCACTCACGCAACCCGTCGGCATGGACTGGTCAAGGTATCACCGTGAATTCGATGAGATCGCTTTCATAGCTGGCGGTGGTTTTGGCAAGGTTTTCAAGGCCCGGCACAAGCTTGATCACATAGAGTATGCGATCAAGAAGATCAACATTAAATCCGTTACCATTAATCGAGTTCTGTCGCATCTGGCCGAAGTGAAGACTCTGGCTAGTCTGAATCACACGAATATTGTATCTTATAAGGCCGCCTGGTTGGAACCGTTGCTTGCGGATCCAGGCGATGAGAAATGCGGCATTTCCGATGAGGAGGAGGACGATGATGACAATGAGGATACTAATGAGGAGAGTGAATCGATTTGCAGTCGGTCGGCAGCAACGCGTAATAGTACAACTGGCGGCCACATCAGTGATGCATCCTCTGAATTCATCGAGTTCAAACATAGCAGCACTCGTAGCAGTAGCATTTCCGCATCGCAGACCCGCGATAAGCTGGTAGTAAAGTACAGCAGCACCAGCAATTTGCGAATCGACGAATCTCAACCACATCTACAGCTCAAGTGGGCCACGCTGTACATCCAGATGACACTGTGCCAGCTAACGTTGCGCGAATGGCTGGACATGCGGAACAAGCAGAACTTCGAAGAGTTCTACGAGGATTTCGTGCGACAGCCAACGGCAAAACGGGTTGGACGTCGCAATACCGCTTCGCTGCACCTAAATGCACCGGAGCACAGTGCTGTGGTATCGGATATATTTGGGCAGCTTCTCAGTGGATTGCACTACATTCACTCCAGGGGTATTATTCATCATGATATAAAACCATCGAATGTATTTGTGGGCGTCGAGCCAGACGGTAAGATTGTTGTGCAACTCGGAGATTTTGGTCTTGCCTGTCCACTGCAGGATGAACATCGAAATGCGGTTGTAGGTACACCGGCATACGCTGCTCCGGAGCAGCTAGAGGGATACTGCAATCCCAAGGTATATATAATTTTCTGTTATTCTTGATTATGGACAAATATTTGTATTTTTGTATTGATTTTTTACAGAGCGACGTGTACAGTTTAGGCATTATTCTGCTGGAACTACTGTTGGGATTCAAAACGGTCATGGAGCGCATTAAAACCATTGAAAATACACGCAATGGTGAGATCCCACCTCAAATTCCTCTGAAATATTCGTGTTTACTTAAAAGGTAACAATTTAATTGCGTTTGGGTGTACTAGAAAACGTTTTTTATACTTTTACTTTACAGACTTCTGCAAAACTGCACACAACGACCAGATACAGGACAAGTGCTTGAGATCCTGGCAAAAATGAACGCTAGCAGTGCTCCAGTTTCGCCGGAGATACAGCAGCAACTTAACGATCTAAACACGGAGATAAAAACACTACGTGAACGCATCCAGAAGCACGAATCGTTTGACCACGAGATGCGTGAGAAAGAAACGGAAATTGGGCGCAAGAACGAGGAGCTGCGCCACAAAGACGAGTCAATTGCATTGCTTCGCAGTCAGGTGCATGCAATGCAGTCGCGCGATGCAGAGATCAAGGCTAAGGATGACGAGATTCGCCGATTAAAAAAGATGCTCGGTGAGGTTCGCATTAGACACCACTAAAAACGGATGGACATTGGATGTGATTTGCGATTGCGTTTTAAATATTGAATATTTTGTTTTAGAAATATCATAATACACAGATAATGCGAAAAGATTATAAAAAAATATTTTTTTAAAAGAACATCAATGCTTCGAGTGGGTGGTGAGTGGATGTCACCTTATATGTTTTTTCACTTTTGTTGAAGCATCAAAAGAACTCCAATTCCTAGCGACATTTTTTTAGCAGCCAACAACGATGAAAACACTTGAGGTAAAACGCCTAATGGAATAGATCTAGCCCATACAAGAAGAAGTCATAGAAAATGACGCTTATTTATTTCTGTTTTACCGGAATGTTATGACATTTTTATAGCTTTCAGACCATCGTAAGAAAAAAGCCAATGTTTTTCGATAAACATAAAATATCAGTTGATTCGACGAAACCTCGAAATTGTGTAAAGACAAAGGAAACGTAGAGGACAGTTAATTTTTTTAACGAGGTTAAGAGAATCATACATTTCATTCTTCCATGCTCGAAACTGCATGCTCAGTTCAAGAGTTTCTCAGAAGCTTAAGAAGATAGCTGGAGACAACTTAATGCGTACATTATATGTTATATGTCTTACCACTGGTCTTCAGAAGTCTGGATTCGATGCCTTCACTCTGATATTAATATTTCACTATCTCGGTTACCTCACATGGAAAATGTTTTTATAACCTCACATGAAAACACTCCAAAAACAAATAAATGCATCTGCAAGACCTAAAATGGCCTGCGGTTAAATTTATTTTTCATAATAAATAAAAGAAACTATAAAAAATATTCAGATAAATTTAAATAATAATATTTATACTCTATTTACGAGATATTGGAATCAATGGTGGCGGTTCCGAGGAATACGTGATTTTGCGCTGTACAATAACAGAGGCAGTGCGCGGAAAAAAAGCCAACGGTGGTGGTTCCGATGGCGGCGGTGGCGGAGTCTGCACATAAACTGGTGCGGGTGTCTCAGAATAATTTATGAAATACTGTTGTGTGTCCAGCTGTGCGTAGTTCTCGGTCGTACTTATCGGCTCGTTCAGGCTACTAACGGATGTGTAGGTGGCAGCCGAGCCTGACGCATGCGATGGAATTAGCTGGTACTTTTGACCGTCCATGAAAACACAGTTATTGTACGAATACGGTGCTGGCGGTGCTGGTGCTAGTGCTATCACTGAGCCCAGTGCAGGCGGTGCGTCTTGTTTCGGCATTAAAATGTCCGTTTTGTTGTTGCTTTTTGTCTCATCCCCACTGATATTAAAGATGGTGTCGTTTATGCAATGGCTGCTAAGCTGCAGGAATTGCAGTGGGTTCCGCAGGTGCACGGGTGTTTGAATCCACTGTTTTGTGGCATTTTGTATTATCGAGTCTATCACTTGTTGGCCCTTTTTCGGTAATTTAGATGTGGCCGGGTATTTGAAGCGTTTGTTTACCTTTACAAAGGTTCGGGTCGCAATGTTTGTTAGGCATTCTATAAAAAACACAAAGTCATGAAGGTAATTAAAAGCAATATAGAATTTCTCTCACCCAGCATCTGCCAAATTATTGGATCGGAATCACCCATTGCGAGACGCAGGTCCCTATTGAACGTCTGTATATGATTGATAATGATATGGGACAAGCCGAATATCGAGATTTTCTCAGGTCCGACTGCCCGCACCCAGTTGTTTTCTATGTTTGTACACAGCATGTTCATGTTTGATGATAGAATCTAAAAAAAACATAAGGGGACATTTCTATTACACAACCTTTTAAAAACAAGGCACATTTTTACATACATCTTTCTCTTTGCCCCATTTTCTAACCGCCTCTAAACCCGGCGAAAAATACTCTGCCGGTAGCAGTGGCAGTACCAGCAGCATTCGGAGAAAACTAGCGCTGTTCCCGCGTGAAGTTTCCCGTTGCAATCCCAACGAATTCATGTCTCTAATAATAGACTGTAAAATAAAAGTGGATTTGTAATTATTCTCTTCTGCCTGTGTCATTTCATGGAATATGGAATTACCTCTGTATATTGCGACCAGTTGCACTTAATGGTAGCCTCGGGAAAGGTTAAATACAGTGCCGACTGAATGTCTGGATCGAAATTGGTCATCACAAGATTGGGGGCAATGCACACAGACATATGCTCACGCATGTGTGCGAATATGGCTGCGTAGGCAGCCTGCGATTTGGACGTCATAATTACGTACATAATGGGAATACTCTGTAAAAAAAGTAATCAATATTCAATCACAGCTGATACTTTTTTCCATTTCCAATTTACATTATATAACTGTACGCAATGCGCAGTCATCAGGCTGTACGAGGGCGGCGTTGCTGGTGTCACATCAATCGATGCGTCCAAGTGAAGTTCCTCCACGCGCCCGATATGCTCAAGTGTCTCGATGTGCGTGAACAGCAAACACGTTGTATCTCCAGCAATCAAGGTGGTCTGATAGAACTGGTCTTTTTTTAGTGCGCTGTGCACTTGGAACAGGTTTGAGTCCATCAATAGTTCGCCCAGCTCTTGCATGTTATGCGGTGCAGGTGGCAACTGTTTTCTACGCGATTTTCGCATTGCTGATTCGGCCGCTGAGAATGAGTACAGTAGGGAGGCGTCGGAGTGTCTAAAATAATATTTTAATTTAAGGCTATCGTTCAAATAATTAATGAACTATGCTCTTACCGTTGACTGGCCTCCTCCCAGTAGATCTTGTGCAGATCTCCACTCTCAGTGGCCGCCCGACGCGTCAATACCTTTCGAAACTTATCCACCAGAAGTCGATCGGGCTCAGGGTCGTGCGTGTGGTTTGTGGTCAATCGTACGACACCGCCTTCGACCACACATCGAGCGGGGCACTTGAGTTTGTAGCGCGAGCATCGATAATATCTATTAACAAAACAAAAACCCGCAATCCATTAAAATCTATGCTAAACTCTAACCACTCCCCGATAAGAACCTACCCGATATTATTGTTTTTGTGAGCCATCCAGTACTTGTACCCATCGGAATACATGAATATAGTATTGTATAAATACTCCCTTTGAATGTAGAAAGTGTCCAAATTTACGTAATGGCACTCCTCTTTGGGCACAGATTCAAGTTTTCATTCTCCAACTTTTTTGTGATCTGTGCTACATTGCAACTCTTCTTTGAGGGACAAGGAAATATCATAGAAACACAAGCGCGCAAACTTTTCAAAGTGCAGAACGATTTATAAATGATTTGATAAACACAAAATAATTGTTTTACACGAAGCACGACGAAAATTGCGTCGTGTGTGTGTTTGATTGCGTCGTTGAACTCTTTTTTCCTAATTCCCACAGACGAAATTCCGATCGTTAACAACAAACCATTTGTACACTGTTAAATGCGATAGATGTCATTTTGTTAGCCCGAAAACTGTGTACGCTCGTGTTTTATATAGCTTAAGCCTTGTTTTCATTAGATTTGTTTGTACTTGAATTTTGAATGTCAGATGAAGATGAAATGTTTAAAAATAAAAATAAATATTTATCAGCAATAAATAAAATATCCGTTCTTAAATTAAAATAACATAATCAATTATAATAAAAATGTATTCTTTGAATGCTCGCTTTATCCAAACCAAATATTATTAAACACAAAATGGTTGTGATTTAAAAAAATGTAAACCAATTGCGGCCTTTTTGGCGATCCGGCATTCTAGCAAAAATGCCAACAAACGTCAAACGCTGATAATCTTTTTTTTGACAGCACTCATTGCCGTCAATTGCACACCACTGTAGACTGTACGCATGTTTTGGTATTTCTATTTATTATACACATTTTTGCCTATGCAAACACATACACTTTATTAATAATAAACCATCAATAAACGAGCCCGTTTAATTGTGACAAATGTGCGCGCGCTTAATTAAATCCATTTCGCAACGAGACTTGCACAGTACACTAACAAAAACTCCGTGTTCTCGTGTCGATTTTATTTTAGGTTAACAACGTTTGGAAGCAAATACTGTACACACCAATACACATACTACAGAAAACCGCAGCAGCAAGATGACGACGACAGCATGCACGAGCCTGCTGAAAAAAGAGTTTCCGTCGATGGACAATGAAACGAAACAGTATATTGAGGGTAAGTGGCTCGTGGCCAGAAATGATTAGTATACAGATAAAATGGGTGCAGTGTGTTTGATGTGGCAATCGATTTGGTCCCGCAGGAATTCTGGCCGGTGGAGCAGACGATTTTGAGAGCGGCGATGACCTGTACGATGCAGTCGGTGACATTTTGCACGAAATTGCAGCCGAGAAGAACGAAGACGATGTTCGGTATAATTTTAAAAGATAATATTCTGTAGAAAAACTTCAGGTTTATTATTTTTTTATATTTTGCAGAGAACTTTGCGAGCAATTCTTGTTCTTGATGAAGCCACACGATCACACAAGAAAGGAGGTTCACAAGATCCTCGATGCACCAGTGAATCTAGGTGAGATGGCCTCTAACCTGGAAGGTGTGCAGGAGGATGTTTCCAGTATATGGGTGGTGTCCAGAGATGACAATCTGGTAATTATACTTTGGCCGTTTGTTTATTCTAAAACATGAACTAATGTTGCTTTGCAGAAAGTCGATTCCAAGAAGCTGGAAAAAGCTCAGCAAAAACTCCAACAAAAGCTGGACAAACGCACGGACGCTCCGAAAGTTGTGGCTGCACCAATTCAACTGCAGACAGCCTCAGCATCGCAGGTGGTTAGTAAAAAGGACAATCAAATGGAGAACAAAGGATCAAATCGCTCGATGGACATTCGTATTGAGAATTTCGATGTGTCGTACGGAAATAAGGTGCTGCTTCAGAACGCTGACGTACTGCTGGCGAACGGACGTCGTTACGGTCTGGTCGGTCGCAACGGTCTCGGCAAGACAACACTGTTGCGCATGATCTCGGGCAAGCAACTGAAAATCCCCAGCCACATAACAATTTTGCATGTCGAACAAGAGGTGATCGGCAACGACACGGCTGCCATTGACTCGGTGCTCGAGTGCGATTTCGTGCGACAGCGTTTGCTGAAAGAGGAGAAAGACATCAGTGCAGACATTCAGGCCGGCTCAATGGATCCAACACTGAATGCAAAACTGACCGAAGTGTATGCTGGACTTGAACTTATCGAATCCGACAAAGCACCGGCCAGAGCTTCGATTATTCTGATCGGTCTCGGTTTCACCAAGGAGATGCAGACTAGAGCCACCAAAACTTTCTCGGGCGGTTGGCGTATGAGACTCGCTCTGGCTCGTGCGCTCTTCTCAAAACCCGATCTACTGTTACTCGATGAACCGACAAACATGTTGGACATCAAAGCGATCATCTGGCTCGAGAACTACCTGCAGAACTGGCCCACGACTCTACTGGTAGTCTCTCACGACCGTAATTTCCTGGACACGGTGCCCACGGACATTCTGCACTTGCACGCTCAGCGTATTGAGGTGTACAAGGGCAACTACGAGCAGTTCGACAAGACCCGTTCGGAGAAACACAAGGCACAGCGCCGCGAGTACGAGGCTCAAATGGCGCACAGGCAGCACGTGCAAGAGTTCATCGATCGATTCCGATACAATGCCAATCGAGCGGCTAGTGTTCAGTCTAAGATTAAGATGCTTGAGAAACTGTATGTACAACCTAAACCTTAGTCTGTAAACCCTAATAATGTTATGCTTGAATTTCTAGTCCGGAACTGCAGGCAGTCGAGAAGGAAGTTGAGGTGGTGCTTAAATTCCCCGATGTCGATCCGCTAAATCCACCAGTACTGACGCTCAGCGAAGTTGCGTTCAAATACAACAAGGACAAGGTTATCTTTGACATTGTCAATCTGAACGCAAATTTGGAGTCGAGAATTTGTATCGTAAGTATTGTCGAATTTATACGGAATCAATGAAATAACTTTTATATGTGTTTTTCAGGTCGGTGAGAACGGAGCCGGTAAGACAACGCTGCTGAAAATTATGATGAGCATACTGACACCAACCGGTGGCATGATCATGCAACATCGTGGCCTTAAGTACGGTTACTTTGCTCAGCATCACGTCGATCAGCTGAACATGAACACAACGTGCGTGGGTCTGCTACAAGAGGCATTCCCCGGTAAGCCCGTCGAAGAATATCGTCGACAGCTCGGAAGCTTTGGTATCTCTGGTGATCTAGCGCTGCAGCTGGTAGCAAGTTTGTCAGGAGGACAAAAGTCTCGAGTGGCTTTCGCAAAAATGTGCATGGCAAGACCAAACTTCCTGATTCTCGACGAGCCGACGAATCACTTGGACATCGAGACAATTGCGGCACTCGGCAAGGCCATCAATAAATTCAACGGTGGACTAATTCTAGTTTCTCACGACGAACGCTTGATTCGTATGGTGTGCAAAGAGCTGTGGATCTGCGGTGGTGGCACCGTCACCAGTCTGGAGGGCGGTATCGAGGAGTATAAGCGTTTGGTGCTCAAGGAGCTCGCAGACGCAGCCACAAAGTGATTTATTTAAATTGTGTTAAGTGTTTTCTCTTATTTGTTAATTGTTATCAATAAGAAGGCTCGCATAGAATTTTAATTATTACACCTATACAACAACAACAACAAAAGGACTTGAATTAAATTTTCTATTTCATACATACTGTTGTGTTTAATGAAATTTTAATTATAACACATACATACAGATAAACATAAAATGCAATATTTTGTTGTGATAGAAATGTCTGGTTTATTTGACTTTTAATACGGACTCTAGGAGTGCTTGTACAGATTTCTCACGTGTGAGCGCTTGATTCAGGCACACGTCAAGCTGTTTGGCAGACAGAGCACTGCCACCGGGTTTATGGACTAGACAGAGCTCTCCTTCGGCAACGGCAATGGTGACCGACGATGATGCAAGCTCTTCTTCCTCTGCATTTGGATCGGAGATTATGATATTGCTAAAAAACAAAACCACAGGCAACATTAGTTTCAGATTATTTTAGTTTTATATTGTTTATATTTACTCATCGAATACGATAAACGATGTCGCCACGGGAACTGTCTTTACTGCAATATGGTTTTTCACCTCTTCATTGACTTTGTAGATGTTTGTGTCCAGGTCGTACTCTACCATTGGCAATTTCACTAAAGAAACAAAGGGAAATTAGAATTTTATTATCAGACGGTTTGAAAGTACGCACGTGTCTGAAGGGATGCAAAGAGAGCCAACACGGCTGCGTCCAGAACGCTTCCGTCGTGATCGAGGCACGTCATGTCACAGTATAGAACCCACACGAGTTTCTCCTTGACGATACACAGGTCTTTGAGATTAACGCAGCCCGAGTTTGTGACGATGTCGGCCAAAGCACGACTGTACACCTGAGCCTCTTCACTGGGTGCACCCGGTCGGAATTTCGGTGAGCACAGCGGCGTCAGCTCAATGTTAGGCACAATGAATCCGTTCTCTGGCTCGGTTGCTTTGGGTTGTGCAAGTTCCTATAATGGATATAAAGTACACAGTTTAGTAAGTTCATTTATTAAAGTGTACTGTAATGAAATAAAATAATACTTACAGCTTTGATTCCACAAACAATTGTGGTGTTGCCGATTTTTACAATGGCCGAGCCATCAGCTGTGTTTATCGAGTCTACGTTAATCACGACCGGACGAAATTTATTCACTTCCCGACCATCGGGTCTGATGTCGTTGTTCAGATAGTCTCGGTAGTACTTGACCGGGTGAATTACTCTAAAATCAAAAAAATAAGTTTTATAAAAATGTGTTATGATGATATTTAATTAATAAAGTAACTATTACTATACTATGTGAACACTAGTAGTGAAAACAACAATTTGGTTGATTCCGAACAATGTAAAATTGAGAATTTTTCGTTTTTCTTTTCTAAATACAGTTTTCGTGATTTATATTTTTTCTAATAATTGATACATGGCGATAAATTTTATTTTATACGTAAGAACAATTTTTAAACTGTTTTGACTATGGTCTTAAACAACCCCCAAATTCGTATCTAAAACAATATTTTCCATCGAACTGAGGGTTTACTGTATGGTTGTTTGAGGTTATGTTCTCTAACCAATAACCCCTTCGGCGCTAAACAACCATTGATTTCTAAAAAAAACAAAGCACTGTATAACAAAAGCACTTACTTATACTGTGCAGCCATTATAAACAAATTTCAAGCTATATTCAATGGTAATTAACGTTAAACTACACACTAAAAACTCCAAACAACGTTTGTTCAAACCACCACAGGCAAAATGTAAATATCGCATGTGTCAAAGTAGTTCGCATGCTCACCACCAGATCTGAACCGCAAATCACGATACAAACAAAACCGCGGCATTCCTATGAACCGCTACAAGGTCATGCAAGCAACTTTGTACACCATTTTTTCAATAAAAACTAATGAAAAATCCTGGAAGTTGTGTAAAAACAAAGTAAACGCAAATAAAAGTGATTGCAACCGAATAAAGTCATTGGTTTTATACAAAAAACGGTAGTTTTCTTTTAAATAAATTCCCATACATTGGCCACGTGACCGCACACCTGCCTCGTGATTGGTCCGTTCGCTCAACGGCCATTTTTAATTCAGCAGCTGTCTGGTTTCTGTCTGTGTGTGTATGTGTGTGTGTAGTATTTTTCATAAACCGAAAAAGTATCAAACGAAACGGTCGTCACAAACAATTCTTCCGCGTCCGCGTCCAAAGGTAAAAATATCCGCATCCCTCCCAGTGTCTCCGTCGGGTGTCTGCGTTTTGTGTTTTATTTATATATTATATATTTTAATAATGTTTGCATTCTAATCAGTGTGGGTGTGTGCATTTTGTTGTCTGTGTATTTTCCGCGACTGTGCATCTTGTGTGCACCGCGTATTTAAAGTTAAGGGGCGGCGAGTGCGTGTGAGACTTATCCTGTGTCCGTGTGTGTGTGTAGATACACACAAAAAACCATAGTAAAAATGGCGACCTTTCGAATTCACGAAGACATTGAGAATACAAATCTAATCAAAGATAATGTAGGCAATGTTAAGAATATGGTTCGTGGCGCCAAAGACCAGCAACGGACCACTTTCGCTGTTTTGAATAATGTGGCGCTCGGCTCCAGGGCGCATGCGCAAAAAACGGTAATTCTACAGAGCAACCTAACCTCAACACGGTTTCGTTTTTTGTTATATATTTTTTGTCAGTCGTAATTACTACTACGCATTTCTATGTGATATGCATGAGTTAACACATGTACCTTAATTTGTATGTAGGTACAACAAGACGGCAAAGGGTTGTTGCTCACGTCGAAGGCAAACAATGCTAAGATTAATAACGAGAACGAGGTTCCAAGACAAATTCTTGTGGCCGCCAAAAAAGGGGTCGAGCCGAAACTCTTTGCTCCGGTGGACTTTAAGGCCTTCACAGTGTATGAAGATGGTTCCGAGGGCCAGAGCAAGGATGATGCTGCTAACGAGGAGCACATCTCAAATATGTCTACATTAAGGTAATTATTGTAGTTTCTAAAGTTTTAATGTAGGTTCCCCTAAATTCAATGATGTAGAAATTTGCATGTGCATTATGGAACAGTAAACCGGTTATTTATGTTTTTTAAAGATGCCGCACATTTTGGATTAAAATTTGCAACAAATACTGGTTTCTAAATTTAGCATTTCCTTGTTGACTAGCAATTTCTAAAGAGAAAGAATGATTTTCCATGCTTTAATGCGGGCAAGACTAGATGAGTTTCATTTTGCATGGCTGTAAAATTAACTGTTATCCTATCTATTCAATATGCCATTTTAACAAAGTAAAGCACTAATTTACCGTAATATGTGCCGTTACTTCCTTTTAAATTGTTATATTTACTAGATGCTTTTTTGCAAAACACACACAAAACGAGTTTCCTTCAGGCCATTTTTAACCCGACTTTCGTGTTTCCATGCAAACAAAACGCTGGCCCCCGTATTTATAGAAATCAGCCGGCCAATTTCGGCGATTTTTATTAAGAACAAATACTATACCGCATAAGATATGGATGAGAATGTGAATGTACCAAAAATCAAAAAGGAAGAAAGGCAACAATTTACATGTTTTAAAGGTATTTGTGTGCATATGTCTAGCAGCTGTGATTTTTGACGACGGCTGACGAGTAACCTTTTTTGTGTGTCGTCCCTCGGTGGTGTCATTGTATCATATTGTATACCTACATAACACACATTACGTTAGGCCCATGCATTTGCAAATATTCGGTGTGTGGCTGCACGCGCGATAGCGCTATTGTATTGTTATGCAATAGTGCCGTGCTTCTTTCTCTCGTTTTCATTATATTTATCTAAGATGCTGAAAAGAAAGGAGGCTGAAAATACATAATCGATTTAGGTTAGCAGCTATGTGTGAATTTAACTTTAATGCCGGTGTGTTGGTTTCTTGATTAGGGTATTTGCATTAATTTCAATTGTTTAAATAAACACTTGCATTGATGATGAGTTCATTGTTTGTTTGAAGAGGTGTGTTTATTTAATGGTCCATGTACATTTAATAAAGTTGTTTGTTTTAATTTAGCAATGTTTTTATTTATTTTTAGGAATCCGCTGCAAGAGCTCAAGAATGATTCCATACTGTGTACTCCGATGTCAGTCGGTGAGCTCATGTCGCCGATGTCCGTGGACAAGTCATTGCTCTTGGACACCATCAATAATAAATCGACCGTGTGCACGAAGAGTGAACGCGAGCGTTTCTTCGACGTTGAGGAATATCAACAAGATATTGTAGAATATCTGAAAGAGAGCGAGGTATGTGTTATTTTGTTTTATAATATGTATAGTGCTCTTTATTAGGATTCACAGGATTTAACGGGGAAACAACTAGTAAAACAAATCGTTTTGGTTTTGTTTTGGATTGATATAAACATAGGGATAAAAGACAAAAAATGTATGATCATTTACTAGCTAATAAGTTCTCTATTTAGCTGGTAAAGCAATCGTACGCAATATTGTCATTAAATGAGTGTATTATACTCAGACAATGACAATATTGCGTACGATCCATTTAATATTTCATCAAATCATAAAATCCAGGAATTCGAATAATTCCCAATATTAGTTTTGCTTCAATACGATAAGTTAAAGACAATATTCATCTGCATGGAATTTTAGATACAGAAACTAGTTGAATAAAGCTCATTACTCAGCCTGCAGTATTGAAAATACTAAGAAACTAAGAAAATTTGCAAAAAAGGAGACTAATTAAACGAAAGACAATCAAATAATTAGATATAACAGATGTTTTTTATAATCACAAAAGAACAAGCAAATAATAAATTTATTTAAAAAACTTATTGATAGGGTCCCACCTATCTTATGACACCTGGACCTAAAATAAATGCCTCATCTGTTTTTGTTAAAAAAAGATAAATTTGAACTATTAAAAAATGAAAAATAGAATACTAGTAGAATGCTTGATGTGGACTAGTTATTTATTTTCTTACATTATTTTTATATTATAAAAGAGAAAAGCAAAACTGACATATATATTTTTTAAGGTTAAACACCCGCCCAAATTCGGATACATGAAGAAACAGCCGGACATCAATCATTCGATGCGCACCATTTTGGTCGATTGGCTCGTCGAAGTGTGCGAGGAGTACCGTCTGCAGAGCGAAACCCTTTGTCTGGCCGTATCGTACATTGATCGCTTCCTGAGTGTCATGTCTGTGGTGCGAGCCAAACTTCAGCTGGTCGGCACAGCAGCCATGTTTATTGCATCGTATGTACCACCCACTAGATTGGATTACCTTGAATTAAATTCCATTTTAACTAATCTCAACATCCAATTAGGAAATACGAGGAAATCTACCCGCCAGATGTTGGCGAGTTCGTATACATCACCGATCACACTTACACAAAGAAGCAAGTGCTGCGCATGGAACAGCTGATCCTTAAAGTTTTAACATTTGATCTGTCCGTGCCGACCACATACACGTACAATAATCTGTACTCGATCATGAACGTTATTCCGGATAACATCAAATTTCTGGCCACTGTAAGCTAACCAAAGACAGTTTTTTTATCAATCTAGAGTTAATATCTATGTATTTTAGTATGTTTGCGAATTGTCGCTCCTCGAGGCCGACCCCTTTCTGCAGTACTTGCCGTCCCAATTGTCGGCTGCATCTTTGGCTCTGGCCCGTTACACACTTGACTATCCAATCTGGTCAAAACGCCTGGAAGATATCACCGGCTACTCGGTGGAGAGTCTACAGGAAATCGTGTTGCATTTAAGTAAGGCACATCACGCTGCGGCCAGCTCGCCACAGCAAGCTATTCAGGACAAATACAAGACAGTCAAGTAAGTCCATCTTTCTAACCAATCAATCGTGTACAGATTTTATACCGTATTCTTGTATTTAATTATCTATAGATACGCTGAAGTGTCTACTCTGAACGCCGTCAAAATGGACGAAAACACGTTTGCGATAGCAGTGGCCGAACTGCAGAAGGCCGAAGAGAAGGCAGCGACGACCGAGCACAACAACGAGAACGTACGCAAAATGATATCCTCATTAATATTTGTCTAGAACGCGGTAGACATAAATCGGAACGAATGTGTGTCTTGTTAATTCTGTGCGTGTCTCCAAAACAAAAAAAGCTCACACAATTTTTGGTGAGCGTAATCCTTTTTTTTAGAGTAATTTTCATTGAAATCAATGTTTAAACATTGGTTTTTATTAATTTAATTAAATATGTACGATATAGCGTTTCATATATATATATACACAAAGACAGACAAACCGACCTGGCAAAATGCATGGGTCGGTTTGTCGTAAATTACCTAGGTTCTGACACACAGCTATTTTTCATAGAGATAAATAAAATTTGTATGATTATGAAAATGCTGAGAAAATCCGAACGTGCGTACACACATCGCTCGTTTCACACAAAAAAGACATCAATTTTGCTTTGCTATGTGTTGTTAACTTATGTTTGGACATTTTACATTAGCTTTTCGAACGAATATAAAAAAATATATATAATATAATAATTAAATACTTGAGTATATATTTTTTTGCTAGGAAACATAAATGTTTCTTAAGTTGGGCATTAAACACGATCTGAAAGCAAAAAAAACAATCCTGTTCACTTAACTTACGTACGTTATTACTAATTCGATTTTGCATTTAACGATTGTTTTAAAATAATCTTATTTATCCCGTATATGTTCTTTTTATAATTATTTGTACAGTTATTTATTTGTTATGTATGCTTCATGTGTTGAAATGGAGTGCGAAATGACAATATACTTTACCTTTTCGCTTAAGTTGTATACCTTTATCTGACTTTGATTCGCTGCCGCCACACAAAAGTCAGCATTAAAATGTCGAAAGAGTCTCTCGTTTTGTTAGAAATAGGACTCACAAGCCAGACAGACAAACAGGATGACACTGGCCATGGATAGTTTGTACTTATGTAATAGTTAATAATTTTTTTCGAAAAAAAAACTATATCTAAAAATTAAACGTATGTGTAATAAAAGACAAATTAGTTAGGAACAACAAATCAATACTAGCCATAGACAATTGTATTTTTATATTCTCTTTTTAATGATATAAGGACATTTCGCAAATAAACGATTTTTTTTTAAAAATAAAACACCTTTTTATGATAAAATAAATTTGTATTCTTAAAATCACAAAAAACATGTATTTATGCCGCTGCTTTAACCTCAAAGAACGCCACAATCTTCTCGACGAGTTCGTTCAGCACCAACACCGCCGGACTGTTTGCATGATCCTGAACAAAGTCTTTGCCCTCGTCACACGATTTAGTGAGTTTTGGGTCCAGAGGCAATGAGCCCAAAAACGGAACGTCTAGATCCAGACACATTGCACGTGCACCGCCGCCCGTGTTAGCCGGAAATATATCCGATCGCGTTGTGCACTTGGGACACACAAAACTAGACATATTCTCGATAACACCGACAATGGGTACCTTCATCTTGCGACAGAAACTGATCTCCTTGCGCACGTCCAACAGTGACACCTCTTGCGGTGTGGTCACCAGCACAGCGCCCCAGTTGCCGGTTGTGTTGCACAGGTACGTGGTGGCGGACAGGTGTTCGTCTGAGGTGCCCGGTGGTGTGTCCAGAATCAAGTAGTCCAGCTGTCCCCAGTCCACTTCACTCAAAAACTGTCTAATCATACCGTTTTTCTTGGGTCCACGCCAGATGATCGCATCGTCTGGACTGCCGAGCAGAAACCCAATTGACATCAACGACAGATTGTCGTCCACGTACACCGGGGACCAACCAGAGCCGGACTGATGTACCTGTTCGTTTTGTACGCCCATCATACGGGGCTGTGAGGGGCCACAGATATCGATGTCTAGAATGCCAAAATTCTGGTCGTTGTATTTGTGCGCAAAAGCACGAGCCAGCAATGACGTTACAGTGCTCTTGCCGACGCCTCCCTTGCCAGAGAGTACCATAAGCTTGTGCTTGACGTCGGTTAATCGTTCTTTGACCAATTCCAGGCCGGGATCAACAGCTGAGGCTGCTCCGGAGGCACATATATTTTGGTTTGGGCAACCCGCACAGGCGGACACCTTGCCGGCATCACCGCTCTGGGTGCCCGGACAGTGTTCGGCTGCGTTGTCTGGAACGTCTGACATAATTGTGGTGATGGAATTGAGTAATTATTTACTTTTAACACCGAAATGTAAACTATATTATTTTGTGTTTGTGAAGACTGAAGAGTTGTGAAATTAAAAAATACACTAGCTGTTTATCTTTAAATGACAAGTCAAATCGGTACACTCAGTATCATAAGTTTTACGACGGAGTCGACTCGATTCGTGTAATCGAATGTTTTTTTACGCCATTCAAAAAAATCATCTGTGTAAGACCATAATTTTAGAAAAATCACTTGTTTAACTTTTTGAGCATGTATAATTATAGAATTAATACATGCTCGAAAGTTTTTCTTCTCATCCTGTAAAATTCAATTTGGGAAAATTTGTTCAAAAAATAGTATTTTTTATCTTTTCTGTAGCTTCCTCCTGATCATAACATATTTTTTTTCTTTATATCGGTAAATACCTGATAAATAATAATTGACAAAAAGATATAAATGATAATTATAAGAAAATACTTGAGATTCCTGAGAGCCTGAGAACTTTTATTTATAAACAAATTCTTCAAGACAACTCGTCGATGGGGAGAATGACGTCAAGAGGTTTGCGTCTCGGATACTCCGAAAATACACAATAATTTATGCGACTTCTCCGAATTCGGATTACTTTGAAGTTTCCACAACATTTTGACGTGGTGTTTTCTTGATGGTCATTACATTTACATTACACCTTTAACAAATTTAATAATGAAATTTCACAAAACGAAACCATTTTTCATGACTCAATAAACAGCGCAAAAACTTGTGTATGCTTGGTTTGTCACACTACTACATTTCGTATCACACGCAACGTTTTCGTTTTCCCACCGATTGTCCAGCACATCAGCACCTACACACACAACACCGGAGACATGATGAACGAAGAAACGGCACCGACTAGAAGTGCTGTCTCACAGTTTTTTCTACGTTTATCACAGGTTCGTGTTTTGTGTGCGTGTGCCACAAAAATATTAGTTTAGATTCTAATGAGAACACACAATTTGACGTATTTTATATTATGGCAAGGTTGACCTGGTTCAAAGAACATGTTGTATTTTACACAGTTTAACGTTGTGTGTTATTACTTTTGCAGACATACCAAGGCTGGTTAGACAAGTGGACACCCCACACACACATACGATGGGTGTCAGTGGCCGTTCTGTTTGCCTTGTTCCTGCTACGCGTGTTTCTGTGTCAGGGCTGGTACATTGTTACCTATGCCCTTGGAATATACCATCTGAACCTGTTTATAGCATTCTTAACACCAAAAATCGATCCAGCATTGGATCTAGACGGTAAGTTTGAATTATATATTGATTATTATGTTTCAGTTTGTTGATTTTATTGTTGTTGGGTCTTGTAGATGATCAGGGACCTGAATTGCCGACCCGATCGAACGAAGAATTCCGACCGTTTATTCGACGCCTGCCCGAGTTCAAATTCTGGTACGCAACCACCAAGAGTACAGTTATTGGACTTACGTGCACGTTCTTCGATGTATTTAACATTCCTGTGTTCTGGCCCATTCTGGTCATGTACTTTATCACGCTATTCTGCATAACCATGAAAAGACAGATTAAGGTAAAATCTGTTTGCTACTTTGTAATTTAATATTAACTTAAATCTAATCAATTAAATTATATTTTCAGCATATGATCAAGTACAAGTATCTACCGTTCACACATAATAAACCACGGTACCAACCGGTGAAAAACGATAATTGACAATTAAAAGCACAGTCAACGCTGTCCCCTTCATTATCGGATGTGATAATGAACACTACCGATGCTGAAATGGAGCCGCTAATTATAATTCCCACGCAATCATCGTTGTCTATAGTCTAGGCTTAAGACGATGTTTATGATGGTCAGACAACAACAAAATACACTGTTGCCAAGGAAGAAAAAAAACTTTCAAAACAAAGGGTAAACAAATGCAAAATAAACCAAAATCCTATTTTGATTTCATTTATTAAACATATTTATAATTTCTTTTTCTTTCTCTCGCAAAGTACATAATATATTTATATTATTTAATTTTGTTGCTTGTCCTAAACTCGCATAAATATACACACACACATTTATGTTGCATGCGACCGCAGGGAATACACAGTAATTAGTTGCAGCGAGGTTGTGCTTACACCGAATTGTACTTGTTATTTACATGTAATTTATAAAATATCGTTTTTTTGTCTCATTTAATCGTATACATAACACAAAACTTACTATAACTTATGAAGTGACCAAAAATATGTTGTTTAAATACATTTTCATTGAAAATTCTATGTTGTATTACTATACTTAGTTGAGAAACGTATGTTATTTTTGGAGCGGTATTACACGGCTTTTAATTTAGAGCAATGATTATGAGACCGAGCGCCGTTTATAATACACACATGTAAATAGTCAATAGTTTAAATTAAAAAAATCAAACATAAACGTAACCTATGCAAAAAGTGAAATCCTTTATATTATTTGTAAATCGTAACTCTGTGCGGAGATTGTCCCATTAAACAATTCCATTACATTTAATTTATAAACCTGGCCCATAATGACCTATCTTGTGTTCACGTCTGTGTTTTTTCGTTTCACATTTGTTTACACATAAATATTGACTTGTAAGATAACTAAATAATTATGCTAATTATGTATTTTATCTCCGCCGTGTTAAATGTATCATAAAACAGTCCCACATACAGATTAAATATACAGTGTATAAGTTTATAATATATTATAATGTATTTTTTTCTTTCATTTATTTAAATTCGAGAAATACGTTTTTATTTTTTTTTTATTATTTTTAATTTCCCGAATTCCATCTCATTTTCTTTTATAAAAGCAATTCAAAAACAGCAACAATAATAAAAATGTAATTTGCTAATTGTTTACACAAGCATTTTATAATAGATATAGTTTTGAATTTGTAAAATCAGGATTGTTCGGCGAATGTTTTGATTAAATTTTGTAAATTTAATTAAATATGTATTATGATATATGCGTGTATTTGTTTTGCATGTTTACGGAGCGTTTGTGATCTCTGGTGGCGTGGTGGTTGATGAACTCATGATGACTGCAAGGTTGAGAACCGATTTTTGAAAGTTTAAGCTAACATAACCTAAAATACTGGAATCGCGTAAACGTCTTATTTAAATAATTTAAAGGAAGTCAAAGGACTGGAAGCTATGTGCAGAGTTTACAAAAGATTTATTTCATTTTTTAATATTTTTTTAGGCTTATTTGAGAAAAAAGAGGAAGTTTCTGAAGATAGAACTTACAAAAAGTAGGGGAATCTTTATGTTACCTTTTAAAGAGATAAATCGAAAATGTACACCCATATAAGAGATATACTAATATTCAGCCGTATTCACGCTCAAAATAATTTAGGTTTTAGACATTTTATAACATTTGAAAACACGATTTAAAAACTGGTTTCATTTAAAAAAAAACTTTAGCATATGATCCTAACCTATAATTTTTCGCTAAAATTAACAAAAATTTTAATTTTAGGAAACACATGAAACATTCGGCTGTATTCACGCTCAAAATATTTTAGGTTTTAGACCTTTTAGACACTTTAAAACACGATTTTCTCTTTGAAAAACTGGTTACATATATTCTTTTTATGATCATAACCTTAAATTTTACGCTAAAATCAACATTTTTTTCAATTTTAGGAAGGACATGAAACATTTAGGAATGTTCTAAAATGTGTAAAAGGTCTTAATCTTAAAATAATTTGAGCGTGAATATAGCCGATTGAAGAAATAAACTCCTGAAAGTACTAATTAATCTATCCTCTGAGTAACATATCTGGCAGCACCATTCGACTATTCCCATCTGCCAACACCACATATATGTCGATCGTATGTCGTGTGTGTGTAATTTGACGTTTCGCCTTTTCAATGATTTTTCTTTATTGTGTCCATCACAATCAATTTCACTCGAATTTCACTAATTAAAAATAAAATACACATATACTGTGTACACCTTATTTGTTAGTAATATAGGAAGTCCGAGTTTAACCAAGATTCGTGATTTATAGGTAAGTGTGTATCCTCGTAAATGCCAAATTCATTTAAATATAGATTAAACAAAATTTCATGCTAGGGATGTTATCATATTTGTTGTTTTGGTTGTGTGTTTTACAGAGCACAGTAGAAGAAAATGCCAAACCTCATGGTCGTAATGTATTTAGTTAGAGAGTGGATATGATATGGCATTTTACATGATGCTGGGAAAAGCATTTTGTGTGTTTTCTTTTTCCCACTACGAATAATATATAGTTTACTACTGAGATTATTGATCGAGATTTGTACAGCATATGAAATGTTTTCTCTCTTTATTGGTTTAGTTTCTAATTTCCACTGCAATTGAGCGAAGATATAAATATATATGAAATACTCTTAGATATTTTTGTTATCTTTCTTTCGGCTTTTTGTTATTTTGTCTGTCTTACACAAATAAAACGAATAACGTGTTTTATTTCTTTTAATTTGGACATTTAGACAGCAAAAGATGGCCAACGACCGAGAAGTTCTTCGCATCGTATGGGAAGGACAGATTCCGGTGTGTTTTCAAGTTGATCCCGATGAAATCGATGGCCTTCAGCAACCGGACAACTTCTATTTAATGATCTCGCGACTCACCTACTTGCCGCTCGTCACTGATAAAGTGCGAAAACATTTCATGCGATTCATCTCGAACGAGCAACAAGACAGTGAGGTGTGGTTCGACTGCAATGGCATCCCATTGAAGTGGCACTATCCCATCGGTGTACTGTACGAGTTAACGACGCGTGACACCGACGTACAGCCGTGGTGCCTGACAATACACTTTAGTAAATTTCCGGATGGTATTCTAATTCGGTGCCCAAACAAAGAAATCGTAGAAGCACATTTTATGGCATGCCTGAAAGAGGCTGACGTTCTGAAACATCGTGGTCAGGTGGTGTCTACGATGCAAAAGAAAGACCACAATCAATTGTGGCTGGGCTTGGTTAACGATAAGTTCGATCAGTTCTGGGCAGTGAATCGTCGCCTAATGGAACCGTCCGGTGATCAGGAGAGTTTCAAGCACATTCCGATTCGTTGCTACAACGAGGATGGCACGTATTTGCAGAAGCTTGTGCCGCCCAGCAACGAGGCTGGTCAAAAGAGAACCGTTCAAGATTTGCTGGCTGACTTCACGACGACCGCCCGAAAAGCGGTTGCTGTGTTCACGCATGGTGTTGAGATACAGAACGAGACGCCATTGCAGTGGCTGTCCGAACACCTTAGCTATCCTGATAATTTTCTGCACATTTGCATGGTGTACGATGCGTCCTTTGCGTGATTTGACCCGACTGGTTTTCGATTTTTTTTATTTGTCTCGTATTCGTATAAATATCCCTTATCTATCTACTCTTATTTAGTTTATAATTTTATAAATATTTAATTTAATAAATAAAAGCACATCATAAAAACATTTAGTGTTTATCTAAATAATAAATTTGTCTCTTCCGTCTTACCCATTTCAGAATACCAGCGCAAAATGGCTAAGACCAACAACAAGCAATCGGCTGCCAGGCCAAAGAAGCCAGCAGCAGCAGCAAAATCATCTTCTAATGCACCTGCAGCCGCTGGCTCAAAGGCTGGCAAGCCTGCAAAGAAGGGCAGACCAACACCGTTCAGTCACTTCGAGGAACAGCGTCTAGACCGGATTCGCGAGAAAGACGAACGCAAGGCCAAGAAAGAGGAGAAACTGCTGTTGCGCAAGAAAGAGCGCACAAAGAAACTCAAGATTCTCACAAAAAAGAATCGCAAAGGACAACCGCTAATGAACGGACGCATTGAAATGCTCTTGGAACAAATTAAAAAGCGTTCATAAAATAGGAAATGAAAAGTTTAAAAATTTCTTTTTTTGTTGTCTATAAATGCAAGAGTATATAGTTATAAAAAGGTGTGGTTTGTTTGTATGTGAATGCGTATGAACGGGCAGTGTGTGTGTGATCTACCTAGTCGTCATCGTCATCACTGTTGGTCTGATTGTTAACTATCACAGGAACATGTGTTTTGTCCGGCAGCATTGCGTGCTCGGTAAGAAATCCTTCCACGTCCGATGGGAAGAACTCATCACCGCCGAGATCGTCAGAGACGCGAACGAAATTACCAATCAAATTGCCGGCTCTATATACGAGCAACGCAGGCAAACCTCCTTTTTTGAAGTCCTTGCTCATGCCGGCCACAGAGCCGAAAATCTTGCAGAACTTTACGTGCAAATAGTCCTGCGCCAATTGAACCAAACACTTGTTCATTGTTTTACATGCGGCCAAGTGGTTCTCGTATATATGAATAATCACGGTGGTGTATTTGTTCTCCTTGTCCACGGCATTCAGGAAGTCGTCACCATTCAGCAAGGACATCACTTTGCCAAACGATGTCTGGTGTCCGCACAGCTTAAGCATTTCGAGCATTCGCTGTTTCTGGAACTGCAACAGTGTGTCCTCGTTCATAAGCTCGGAAAGTTCATCGTCGAATTCATCTTGCTCCTTTTGCTTGGCATCTTCAGCGCTGGTCTTGGAGATCTGCAGTTTTTTCATTAGCATTATACGTTCACGTTCTTTTTCGTCGTTTTTCTCGGATTCGAGTTGCTTGAATCGTTGCCAATCCTTAATCACTCCCTTTGGTCCGGTATTCGCCGAGCTGCCGGACCACGGTTCAACCTGTGAGTATTGCGGTGCCGGTCCGGGTCCAGACGGTCCAGCTGGCACATCGTCGGGCTCACCTTCGGACGCATCCTCGTAACCACCTTCGTCCTCGCTGGAACTGCAATAGTTCTCGAGTTTCTCACCCAAAATTTTATCCTCCAGCGTAGCCATCTTGTTTGTCTATCACGATCTAGGACAATAAATGCATTGATTTTAGCTTAAAATTTAATGTGAATTTAAAGAGAACTTTTTTGGATGTACTTTTCATTTACCTTTACGCAAAAGCAAATTATAATTTAATTAATAACTTATTAGAACGCGAGTGTGTTTGTTTATGCAGTGCTTGATCTGCCATGTAAATTATAAACAAAACTGTAATTTGACACTGTAGAACTTGTGCGAATTTGTACGGTTTATTTGAATGTCCCAGCTGGAGAGCTTGAAAATATATAATATATTTGGAAAGTGCTTCAGCTTTGTTTTATTTATTTATCTATTTACTTACAGCTCTAGCAGCCAGGACTCAGGACCGAAAGATAGATCTCAGAATACGTTTGGCCAATTTAATGTAACGTATAAATATTTTTAATCTAGAGAATTGACATAAAAATCTACAATTTTTTTTCAGTTTTGTTTTAATTGGCACCACTGAAATATTCTGTCGAAATATGTCCTGTCCTGTAACTGTCAAAAACTGAAGAAACGTCAGAAGTCTCCCGAAGTTCCAAACCGCGACTGCCGCGTTGCTGATAATCTTTTTTTGTTATCGCAAATCCTACCAAAAATAGTCAGAAAAACTTAATTTTACTGTTTTATACGAACAAAATCCAACGAAACATGTACGCCATCAAACCGGTGAACCCAACAAATGTGCCCATTGAGGTGCCCGACTGCATGTACCGCATTAAAAGCATTTACACTCCGCTCTCGTCGGCGGACTCAACCGTGACGGCTGATGTAAGTCCAAATCCAAATCCACAGTCTACAAAACCCTTTTTGGACATATCACAACAAATCGAAAATTTGCTCAAGGTTCATTTAAAAATATAGCTTAAGTTGTATTGTTTATTTTAATGTGTTTTATTATTTTATTCTCACTATTAATGTAACTAACCTTAAAAATCTATGCGTTTTCATTATAATACAAACTTTTTTTGCTTATTCCGTTTTTTAAATTTGTTAATGGCATAGAAAACAAAATAAGCGTATTTGTCTATTATATTTCAGGCCTCAGGAAACAGTGAAATGGAATCTTTAGAATCCAGACAACACATAATTCTGGAGCAACTTAAAGATCTGAAATCTAAGCTTATGTCAATGCACAAGGGTCTAGGAATCTGTGGTAAACCTGCACAGCCCAGACAAAAGAGTGAAAATCTAAAAAATGCAGTTAAAATTGAGCAGACACCAATTAATGTAAAGGTTTTGTTTTTTTATTAGGAATTAAATATAAAAGAAATAATTGAATATTTTAGACTGCACTACTTCGAGACATCGTCATCAATGCGAATCCACAAAACATCCCGTACAGTCTGGCAGCCATTCGTAAATTGTGGCGTAATCGATTACACCTTAAAGTGCAGACATTTACCCATTCAAGTGTATCGCAACTGCCGGCCGAAACCGTTGCCTTTTCGGCACAATTCAATGACGACACCGTCTCCACTCTTCCCACACTCAGTGTCAATCTGATCTGGAAGAACGTGCGCAGTACGGAGTTAATAAGCGCTCCGGCTGCTTACGCCGTTCTGGGTGAAGTGAACATTTTGCGATTCCTTCAGCGCATCGGGCCCAACGAACTCTCCTATGAACGAACTCTAAACGAATCCGCCGGAGAAATCGACTCACTGCTTGATGCTTGTCATCAGTATGTTAGCGTAACCGCAGTCAAAGATAGATTGGCTGTGCTGAAGACGTTGAGCAATAAACTGGGAGCACAGCTGTACTTTGGTGGAGCCAATGCGTCTGTGGTTGACATTGCCTTGGGCAGTGCACTCAAGCAGACAACCGTGTCGGCCAAAGAGCTGACGCCAACTCTTCTGAAATGGCTGAAGCAAACTGAAGTTTTATTTAACTAAAGGTTTGGTTTGCTTGTTTTTTATGACAACTGAAATAAAGCTTCCAATTTTAATATTGTTTTTTTTCTCTCTTCAAATAAACAATAATATAATAATAATAAACATTAAAACACTATTTTATTCAATTTTTATAGTATTATGTTTATGCAGTGTGTTGGGATTCATTTATATATAATATTCTATTCTAAGCTACGTTCTTCTGGAGGATGGCTTTGGACAAGACAATTCGGAACCAGATATAAATCTTTTGCCAGGGGCTTCTTGATTCTTTGATATGTTTTGATATTGATTATATGTGATTCGTTTTTTATATTTTTTATATTTTTTTTTTATATTTAATTCATAATTTAATTATAAAAACGTAAATACCCTTTCAATAGGTTTTACCAGTTCATTTGTTTTGCAGCGCTGCAAGCGCTACCAACCAAACAAAAAAAACACCATGACATTCCTGTGCGCCATTTTTTTTATTAAATCGCGTTGAAAAACGTCAGGCTGTTCTTCGGAGAAAGCATTGTGCAAAAAACATCATTTCAACGCCTGCAAAACGTTTACATACTCCCATCAACTTTCCTTTTAGTTGCATTGCATCTCAACCGGAGCACCGGACACACACACACAATGGACAAACACCACACTGCGTCTGGTGGGGGCGACGGAGACGACCAGAGCGAAGACGGACAATTACGCAGCCCCTACAACAACAACGACGAAGATGACGATGTCGAGCAGGCTGCTGCTCATGATAGGTGTGTATTGATTCTATACATATTTGTATTTTGTCGAGTTTTTATTCATTTCATTTTTAATATTGCATAGGCAATACTATGACAATCCTCCTAGTGTGCTAATGAACTCACTGAAACATCAATGTGTCTTACCCAGGGAGTCGTTAACGAAATCGAGACACTTTTGGTGTGAGGCTAGATGTTTAAAAACCACAATGCGCCCACAACACACGCAACGGTGATAAAAACAATAATGTCTCGTGTATGCGCAAAACAATCGTCGCCATAACACGCACAGTCGCAAAAGTCCTAAAAAGCGATAATTTATAACAAGCACAAAACTTAAAAAAAAACACGCAAAATGCGACTCGTGCACAGACACACACACAAACTTCGTCTACAAATTTGTATTACCGTTCACTTAGCTCCAAAAGTACAAAGATTAATTGTGCGGACAAGTGAGTCATTTATAAATCTGTCGTTTTAATTCAAACAAACACTGTTTTAAAAGTGTAGCCTTTATTTTTGTTTACGAAAATGAACACGTTATTTATTTTTAACCGTACAAATAGTTCTTGAGCGTTGTAGCGCCTATCCATACATGGCCGTTTTTGCTACAACACGCACGTCAGGCATCCATGCGGAAGACGTCGTCGTCGTTCTGTTTCGTGTGCCATGGTGATCGCACACGCTGGGCACCTTTACAGAACTAGTAAGTATTTTTTTTACACTCTGCCTTGCTTATTTGCTGCACGGGCGTAAGTATTTAAGTGTAAGAAGGTAATTTTTTTGGATGAAATTTAAACGATCTATAAATGTAGATTCTGTTTGTGGGGCACCAGAGCGTTTCTAAATTAATGTAGAGTGTGTAATTTTAACCTCCATAACAACCAACACCCTGTGACAATTCCAACAAAATACAAAAAAAAAAACAAAGTACATCTATTTGGCCTATCCGACGACACCCACCCCACCAACTTACTCTTACTAATATTATATAAATCACAATAAAAAAATATTGTGTGCCTTTCTTTTCAGGCTAGCTCAACACCATCGATGCATATACAACAAACAAATACTCTGAGGACGTTCTCAAAAGAAAAACACATTCTGTGTGTGTGAAGCCACCATTAACCATAACCTTACAATTGTCGTTTCAGCAATGACGGAGGGGATACGGCCGATTCGTTAGACATTAAACCACCGCAAGCCGGTCGCAGCGATCGGTACAAACAGAAAAAGTCATCGCGGGATAAAAAGCATTCCAGAGAGCATAGGCACAAAGACAGGGAGCACCAACAACTGCAGCAGCAACAACATCAGCAAGGACGTGGAGGAGGAGACCATCAGCAGCGTTCCGAACGGCGTCATGCCACCGGTGGAAATCGAAATAATGGTGAACGTGAACGTATTGATCCTCGGATGTATAATAGTTTGCGTGGACAAGGGCCACCGTCAGACATTGGACAGGTACGCTATGAAATGCATAGCCGTGAACGTGATCAGTACAGCAGACAGAATCAACAAGCGTTGTATCAAGAGCGAGACCACCGTGAAAAGGTACGCAGTAAAGAGCACGAGAAACATCGAAAAGATAGTCCAGAGAAATCCGAAGCTGAACGGGTACTAGAGGATTTGCGAAGTCGTCTGCTAAGCAAACGTAACAAGTACGATTCCGAAAAGCGCACCGATGATCCGGAACCAAGATCCGAATTCCGGTACGATCAGCAGCATCAGTATGAAATGAGCCGACGCGAACGAGACGGAGCCTCTGGTCGCAAAGAACATCACCATCGTGAGCACAAGAAACGAAAACAAATCATAGAAGTTATTGACAGCCCGGATAAGTTTGACAGTCTAATGTGTAAAAATCGTGATTATCGTCCCGAAGATCCAGAGTTGATTGCAAGGCGTGCAAAGCTGCTAGAGACCGAGCGTGAGATGGCGAAACGCAAGGAACGGGCACGCGAGGAGCTCGAGGCACGCCGTGAAATGAGACAAACGTTAAAGGATCTCGAGGAACCGCTAGTCGAGTCATTATCATCATCACCACCACCACAAATTAACAAGAAACGCGCGTCCACATCACTTGAGCAGCCAGACCAGCATATATCCCGAAAAAAACGCAAGGAAACCAAAACGGTCATTGTGGATGTGTCGTCTGACAACTCCGTCGATGACACCGCCTCAGACACCGATACCAACAGTAATTCCGATGAGTCTGCCGAAGAGATATCCGAAGGAGAGCTACCGGTCACACCATTGTCCGTGGGCGAGATATCAAAGTCGGAACGACGTCGTCACAGTTTATCGCACAGTCGAAGCAGATCACCGGCGTCTGAATCACGATCACAAACTAGATCTCGATCGCGTTCAATATCAAGGTCACGATCACGGTCAAAGTCTCGATCGCAATCAGCGTCGCCACGCAATCGAAGCCGTTCGAAAACACCGAATTCGGATGAGTTCGAGAAGGAAAAACGTGCACCGACACCAACGAAACCAACGGAACCCGAAAAGGAGCCAGAGGTGATAGAAGAAGTGGTCGTCAAGGTGGAGCTGCCCAGTTATTTTCCAGGCGTACAGGGTTGCAGGTCGGTCGAAGAGTTTCGGTGTTTGAATCGCATTGAGGAGGGTACTTATGGTGTGGTCTATCGTGCCGAGGATAAACGCACGAAAGAGATTGTAGCTTTAAAGAGGTTGAAAATGGAGAAGGAGAAGGAGGGATTTCCGATAACGTCGTTGCGTGAAATAAATACCCTGCTAAAGGGACAACATCCTAACATTGTTACGGTTAGGGAAATTGTTGTGGGTAGCAATATGGATAAGATTTTTATAGTTATGGATTATGTGGAGCATGACCTCAAGGGTCTTATGGAAACAATGAAGCATCGCAAACAGGCGTTCCTGCCGGGCGAAGTAAAGTGCTTGACGCAGCAGCTGCTCCGTGCCATTGGTCATCTACACGACAACTGGATTCTGCATCGTGATCTCAAGACATCGAACCTGTTGCTGTCGCACAAGGGTATTCTTAAGGTAAGTTTTATCTCAATTCTTTCCGGTAAATCCGATTAGACAACAAGCTGTCTCTTTTCAGGTCGGTGATTTCGGATTGGCACGAGAGTACGGATCACCGCTGAAAGCGTACACGTCGATCGTGGTCACCCTGTGGTACCGGGCTCCTGAACTGCTGCTGTGCTGCAAGGAGTACTCAATTCCTATTGACATGTGGTCCGTGGGTTGTATATTTGCGGAGTTCCTATCGATGAGCGCACTATTTCCAGGAAAATCTGAAATTGACCAACTAAATAGAATATTTAAGGTATTTTTTGAAATTAGTTTTTTTAAGTGTGTGTTTTTTTTAAATGTCTTATAACAAATTCTAGGACTTGGGAACACCGAACGAGAAAATCTGGCCGGGCTACAATGAACTACCGGCTGTACAAAAGATGACCTTTACCGATTATCCTGTTTCTAATATAAGAAAGAAGTTCGCACATCTCACCAGTGAATTGGGCTTGTCACTGTTACAGGGACTGCTGACTTATGATCCAAAGCAGCGCTTCAGTGCCGAAAAGGGTTTGCGCAGTAACTATTTCAAGGAATTACCTTTGCCTATAGATCCGGCCATGTTTCCGACGTGGCCGGCTAAGAGTGAGTTAGGAGCTCGAAAGGCTCTCGCCTCCTCACCGAAACCTCCATCTGGTGGTGGTCAGTTTAAACAGCTCGGCGAGACCGAGGACAATCATGGGTTCATGCTGAACGCCATGATGGACTCACGTCAACTTGCCATGGGACCTGGATTCAGCCTCAAATTTTGAGGAATTTACTGAATACACTAAACACACGTATTTTTGTAAAAAGATTATGAATACCATTCTTTTTTTCTCATTTTTTTTTGTAACAACTTACACTATTTTTATGCCGTTTTAAAAAAAATGTTTAAAATTTAGAATTATTAAATTCAAATTAAAGAAGCACTAAAAAATATGGTTTTTTGAAATGTTTTTATTTTATAACTATCCATTCTTAAATTTTTATCTTCTCTACAGATCGTGCACCTTTGAGGCATCGCAAATCTTCAGACAAGGCATTAGCTCTTCCAGCATAGAGCACGTCAGTTCGAATGTGTCTGATTTCTTTGGATCGTCCACGATCAACATCTTCAATGTCGGTATCCGGTACAGAGCACACAAACCTTTTTCGGTTATCTGTGTTCCGGATATGTCTAGAATTTCGAGACTTTCCAATTCAGAGCCAGACACCCTGTCCAGGCACCAGTCGTCGAATGGTTTCACATTCCGAAACGAAAAGAACTTTAGATTTTTTAAACGTCGTATGTTCTCAAGTCCCTCGTAGTACAGCTCCATGTCATCGCATCTGATTGCCTCAACCGTGTAGTCTGGGTGATATGTACTCGGCAGGTCGTATTCTCCTTCATCGCTCATTTTAACCCATTTCAGGTTGTGGGCGAATCTAAAACAGATACAAATTAAATAATTTTCATACATCTCTAGAGAATAAAGTACATACTTTACAGAACCACCGCGATACACGACAAAATGTGCAGCGGCCAGATCATTGCCAAGAATCTGATGACGATCCATAATGAACTGTTGCATGAACTTCACTGTGGCAACGCGTTTCTGTTCGCGCTTCTCGCGAATCCGTTTCAAACTAAAGTCCAACGGTTGCTGTAGGAACGTTATGATGTCGGCGTTCTGATTCTTCTCCGGTGCGAATAGCTTAAATTTGCTGTACCATTCACCGGATTTCTCGCTGTACGGTGTACGCCAGCGGAGCCGTTGTTTGGCAGCTGCCAGTTTTTCTTCGAAGGCAGTCTTGGGTCGATCATCGTCGTTTTGGTTGTTTTGCATGTAGTTTGCACGACAGGTGAGTGTAGGTCTTGGAAGGATTGCGTTGCGGCTGATAAATATTGAGGTGTACTTGAACATTGCGTTATTTTAAACTGTTATTTTTGAGGTAATGACTAGGTTGTTCTCATGCCCTGGACCATTAAAAGGACAATTGTGCAATATATGTGTAGCCTGAATAACGAACAAGTATATATTTTATTTTATTATGTATTTTGATTTAATTTGTAGGTTATAAAATGTTTGACACTAATGTACACTGTCAAAATTATAAAAAAGCGCTACAAATGAACTACAAAATAAAATGGATTCATGTTCATTCTTCATTATAGTAGCACAACATAACCCCAAACATTGTTTTGGTTTTGAAGTGTTATCGCTGTTATGTGAATTTAGAGTTTATTATTTTCAATCTATACATATTTAAGGAAATGTCTAAAAACAAGGATGCCGAAAAGAACAATCCATGTTTAAAGGTATGCGTTAAGATTGAATACCTAAATAAAATCAATTGACTAACATTGCGCCGCCTGCAGGAACAAAATATGTCGTACGAATGCCTGAACAAAAACAACTTCGACAAGGAGATTTGCGAAATATACTTTGTGAACTATAACAACTGCAAGGAGTTTTGGGTAAGCTTCGACGGGGAAGTCGCGATAATCCAATAAGAATTTGATGGGTTTTTTCGTACGCAATTTCAGAGCAAAGTTCAGGCTATGCGAAGGCAGCAGGGCACCAGACCGTTTCTTCCGAACGTAGAAGATCGTCCACAAATAAAAGCGGACTACATGAAAACCAGACCAAAGCAATAATTATTATGTGAACACAGAGTTTCTTTATGTTGTTATAGATTTTTGAGATAATAAAAAAAACTGTTATGCGACTGTTCGTATAATTTATAAGTGTATTAAATACGGATGACATCTAGAATTCAATGTTAAAAGGGAAGTGTGGAAGCTTAGTGCACAAACTAAAAGGCACATTTCGCTCGCCGGTGTTCAATGTGTCCATTAGCTTAACCTCCTCGTCGGTAAGTTCAAAATCGAAGATGTTAATGTTGTCCTGGATGCGACCCTTGTTGCTGGACTTTGGAATTGGAACGACGCCGATTTGGACCTGCATACATTTATAATGTAAGTTATAGAAAATAAAAAAAATAGAATCAATTTTGGCCTACCAAATAACGCAGAGAGATTTGGGCAGAGGTTTTCTTGTACTTGTCCATAAGAGGTTGCACACGAGGATCAAACAATGCCAGTTGACCGCCGCTCGGACTGTTCTTCGAGTGGTATGGACGTCCGAGTGGACTGTACGCGGTCAATACAATGTCATACGATTTGCAGAATTGCGTCAGCTTACGCTGATTAAGATTCGGAGAACATTCTACTTGATTTGTAACTGGTACAATGGTGGCTTCCTTGACAAGACGAAGGATTTGATCACTGTTAAAGTTTGACACACCGATGCTGCGCACTAGACCTTCCTCTTGTAGTTTCTCCATTGCCTTCCATGTGTCCAAGTAGTCGAAATCACTGCCATCAATAGATCCGTCGGCAGTTTTGGGCAAGTAGTCAGCCTCATCAGTGCCGCCATTGTACTTGTATCCCATTGGAGTGTGCATAAGGTAAATGTCAATGGGTCCTAGGTCTAGACTCGCAATTGACTTTTGACAGGCCGATTTAACGAGTTCAGGATCGTGGAAACTGTTCCACAGCTATTAAACCAATTATAAAATATGCCAATTATAATTCTGTTTTTCAAAGAATGCACTGATGATTAATAATACCTTCGTGACCACGATAACATCTTCACGCTTAATTACGCCCTCAAAAATCTTAGATCGAATGGCGTTACCAACTTCAGCCTCGTTTCCATAGAAAAAAGCCGTATCGAAATGTCTGTATCCGGCATCGATGGCATCCTTGATGGCTTGCTCACCTTCTCCGTCTTTAGCCTATACATTTTCATATAAAAAAGTTCATTATCTGCCTGACATCAATTTCTACCTAGGTATATTGATATTGTACATACCAAATACGTTCCTAGTCCAAGCACCGGCAACAGGAGTCCATTGTTCAGCTTGACACTTGGTACGGAGCTCATTTTACTTTCGTTCAAATATATTAAACAATATTATCACAAAAAAACTGGATTACTCTTAAAATTGCGGCTGCGTTACGGTGGTTCTTGCACGAATAAACTGCAAATGATTCGGTCTTATTATCAGTAGGTTCAACAGAAAATTGCCCACAATGAACAGAAAGCTGATGAAGAGATAACGAACGGCTGTCTGCGTGAACATACGAGATATCAATAAGTTTGAGCTTGAAAATAATAATATTATGGGTAATGGGTTCTACTGTATGTGGTGTATTCTGTATGTACAAGAAATTTCCAGAATTTTGTTTATCGAAGTACACACACGCTGTCCAATAGTCCAATGCAATCTCTTAATTTTAAGACGTTTTTTATGTGATGACTTTGAAGTTAGGTTTTGCATAGTGTGTGTGTGTATTCCATGCGTTTAAATATATATGCGTGTGTATCGGGTGATGGCTATAAATAAAAATAATACGCAATTTTGTATAATGTACATAATATAAACAGAGATGCTATTTTTGCAAAGTATAAAATAGAAGTTTGGTTAGGTTGAACAATGGACTGTAATGAACAGGTGTTATACACAATATATAGAAAGCATGAGAAAACCCAACTTCAATACCTTTTTAGTGTTTACCTCAAAAAGCAAAGCGGTATATATGTAGCAAATTTACAAAATAACGCAGTCAATTCAATGCTATAAAAAGATTATACGCATAATTAGCACAATAAACTAGTTTAAAACAATTGAATGGTTTTTTTGTTTTGGTTTGGGATCAAGCCCTATAATTGTTTCTAAATTCAACAAATATTTCTACAAATATTAATTAGTTAGAGATCAAAATTTACGATGACAATTACAATTACAATTACAATTAATTATTCTATCTTAGGAAAATGACCCGTTTTTTTATCAATTACGGCAATTGCATACAAACCCGTTAAGCATTTTTGTATAATTTGCACGCAAACTGCACGCAGGGGCAGAGGCAGATACGTGCACAGTACGTGCGGCAGAAATGCGTGCAAACTGTCAAAAACGTCCAGGCACAAACTGCATAGTGCATTTTGCGTGCACGAGAACTGCACCGTGTTTGCGTGCAGTTTACGTGCAAATTTTGCACTTAAACTGCACCTCACGCTTTCGTGAAAACTTTGCACGTAATTTTCACGTAAACTGCACACCAGCTGTACCTCAACCCAGCGTGCAGCTTGCACGAGAACTGCACCGTGTTTGTGTGCATTTTACGGGCAAATTTGGCACTCAAACTACACCTCACGCTTCCGTGAAAACTTTGCACGTTGTTTGCACGTAAACTGCACGCTACCCTGCGTTCAGTTTGCATGCAGATTACGTGCACAGTTTGCACCCAAGCTGCCTCTCAAGCCTGCGTGCAGAGTACGTGCAAAGTATGCACGCAAAATGTCTTATTCTTACGTGCAAATTACGTTTTAACTCTGCACGTAATCTGCACCTTATTCTTGCGTTTGCACGTAAACTGCACGCAAGATGCAAACATTATGCGTGATTTGTTTTGGTTTAAAATCTGCCCTGCGTGCAAAAAAAAAAAAAATTTATATAAAAAATACATTTATGTTTTTATAGTAGCAGTTCCATAAAATAAAAATATGAGTTCTTCTTAAAAAAAATGTTGATGTTCGATCATTGTGAATCTCATTTTAATGTGCAAATTGCATGCAAATTACGTGCAAACACTGCTCCTTATTCTTACATATGCACGTAAACTGCACGCAAACATTGCGTGCTTTTTTTGTTAAAAATCTGACCTGCGTGCATAAAAAAGTGTTTTTAAAAAATGTTTTATAGTAGCAGAGGTCCATAAAATAAAAAAATATGAGTTCTTCTTAAATAACTGTTGATGTTCGATCATTTGTGAGTCTCTGGTAAATCTCTAGCGAATTTTAAGGTTATCTTTTATTATGTCATCGTCAAAAAAATTATGAGCCAAGTTTCAGCTCAATTGGATGACAGGAAGTCGGTTAGGGCCGCAGTAGAATCCGTGAAAGCAAGCAAAAGCAAGCAAGATTACAGACACGCGAAACTAATATATATAATTTAAAAAAGGAATAGAAATGTATGACTTTCCTTAAATATTCCCATTAGACTTTTTGGCATATGGCTGGTGGGATTTGGGTGAAAGTTCGTTTCTGGGGACCTTAGGACAAACTATTTCCAAAAATATATGACTTCCTACTTCCTACTTCTGACATTTTAGCTTTTCAATAAGAACCCTATAAAAAGTCGGATTCTGGGAAGTAAAATAATTTTTCTAAAAGCCTTTTTCCATTTTTAATGTTTAAACTTGCCTAAGCCACGAGACGGCTCGAAAGGAAAAAGTCAAAACATCGTGAGGATGTGTGAAAAAGTTCCAAATAAATACAGTTAATCAGAGGATAAGGCTTCTGAAATGAGTCAAAGACAATAGTTGGTCTTAAGAGAACCAAAACTACACCAAATAAAAATGGATCAGTGTAGGTTTTTTTAAGACATTCAGTGGGTGCCATCACAGTGAATAAATGCAGTGCAGGTGCGGGAGGTGCGAGAGCGGCCGAAGTTCCACTGATAATGGATCGCCAGATAAAGACACCTGTAACAGAGATTCATTTACCCCAATAATTGTCAACAGAAAGATGACTGGTAAACCAAACGCTAACAATATGGATCATCCTGCGATGCCAAAACCGCAACGAACGAATTTTCAGTGCAAAGTGTCAGTGGAGATGCTCATATCCTGGTGAAAATAAGCCAGACATAGTCCCATTAAATGAACCTGAAAGGCAAAGTTAGGAGGAGATCTCCAATCAGCCAAAAAAAGCAAAACGTCAGAGTAAAACTTTATAGTGATTGCCTGAAGACAGAGCTCAATTTGGCTGTCGTAAACTGCAATCCAGTAGGAAACCTGCTGGTCAAGTAGTGCACAGTAAACTGAAGGATTCGGACTCGAGGATTTCGAAGCAAATGAAGACTGCTACACTCCGGTAATGCTGGAGTGTTCTCTGTGGAATAGATTCTTCTTTGTTAATATGCAAATAAAGCAGATCTGTAGAGCGTAGCACGAGCAGAATGTTTCTTTGTGGATAGGGGAAAATGATGTCACCAATAAAAACCAAGGAACAAATCTGAAAGAAAACACAAAAATTCTAAAAATATTGAAAATTCAAAACTGATCAATTAAAATGTACCCATTTGACCATAATCGTCAGGAGACCATAAACGGTAAACCCGATCACTAAAGCTTTATTGTCCTCCGGATGGGTGAGGAGTGCGCAGACCAACTGAGAAAACAGGATTTGAGTTCATTCTTTTCTTCCGCCCATAAGGTTCTAAGCCAAAAATTAAGGAGGCTATCGACGAAATCGGCACCTGATGCTGTGATGGAAGAAGAAAACTATTGAAATCGCTCAAATTACTAGTGAAACACTACTCTTAGGCAGTCAAGAGACCACTAACAAGCTGATTATGACCAGCAACGTTGCAATACCCAGCGAGATGCGGTGCTTTCCGAAGCATCGGATGAGGAACTTCTTAATGACGGCTCTTCGCCGTCTTAAAAAATGGAAAATCTTGTGGAGTATTGTAAGAAGGCATAACTCAAGGGTGGATTCTGGGAAGTAGAATAGTAATCTATGACCATAACCGTTTTCTATACTTCTATACAATAATATCTATATCTATGTATATAATAATATATTAAAAAAAAAAATCTAATTTCCTAGGAAACGTGAAGGAGTACAATTAAGTTAAATAGCTTGAAAAAAGGTTTAGACTTTCTCTATAATATGCCTTACCTCAAAAATCAAGTCCCTCCAAAAATCGATTTACCCCAAAAAGAACCCTTAAACCCTTGATGTGATTTTTCCGTTTCGGGTTTGTGGATACATCCCCTAAATTTTCTGGGAGGGAGCGCTAAAGTTAAAATTTGCCAAACAAAAAACAACCAAACTAAAAATTCAAGATTTTTTTCAAGATTTTTCTAGATTTTGTAATTTACAAGTTTTTTTTTCAAGATTGTTTTTTAAGATTTTTTTCAAGACATGGTTATTTGAAGATTATGACATTCAAGACTACGGTCCGCTCGCAGAAAAACTACCCAATTTTTGTATTTTCCAGAAAGGCGAGGGAACTCATAGAAAAAGGGTTCATCCTCAGGACCCCAGAAACGAACATTCATCCTAATCCCACTAGCCATATTCCAAATAGCCTAATGGTAATATTCAAGGAGGAAGTCATATATTTTTAGAAATGGTTCGTCCGTAGGACACCATAATCGAACTTTTAACCCAATTCTACCAGCTATATGCCTAAAATCCTGATGGGAATATTTAAGGAAAGTCACATACACTTATTTTTCCTTTTTTTCATATTTTTTTATATATTTTCTTTTTTTAGAAACAAATCGGGCAATTGTTTTTTGGGTAATTGTTTTTCGGGTAATTGTTTTTCGGGCAATTGTTTTTCGGGCAATTGAGAGAGAAAGAATCCAATTGTTTTTTTTTGTTTATCCAACAGACAAACGAGACCTAACCTTGTTCGACCGTGTTACACTCGAAAGTGTTGATCAGGGCGATGTCTTCGTTGGTCAGCTCGAAATTAAACACTTAGAAATTCGAGATGATGCCTTTCTTTTGGTTGCTGGATCTTTCTTTCGTTTCAAAATTTTAAATTCATATTATAGAACATATTTTAATTTATATTTTTTCTTGGGCTGAAATTGTTTTTTTTAGAGGTGTAGAGCCATCAATATTTTTAGAAGTTTCGGCTTCTTTTCGGTTCCAAATTGGAACGTTACAATACTGGTTGATATGTTTACACCTAAATCCCATATCCATATTCCGCTATATGAAAACCAAACCAAAGAAGTATGTCTTAAATGGAACTAAAAGGATTGTATTTTGGATTGTTGTTTATTTTATAAGTGTAAATAAGAAATAAAAAGGACGACATCTAGAATTCAATGTTAAATGGGTAATGTGGAAGCTTGGTGCACAGACTAAAAGGCACACTTCGCTCGCCCGTGTTTAATGTGTCCATGAGCTGAACCTCCTCGTCGGTAAGTTCAAAATCGAAAATGTTAATGTTGTCCTGGATGCGACCCTTGTTGCTAGATTTTGGAATTGGAACGACACCGATTTGGACCTGCATAAATTTATAATGTAATTATAGAAAAAATAAAAATAAATTCGGTTCTGGCCTACCAAATAACGCAGAGAGATTTGGGCAGAGGTTTTCTTGTACTTGTCCGTAAGAGGTTGCACACGAGGATCAAACAATGCCAGTTGACCGCCGCTCGGACTGTTCTTCGAGTGGTATGGACGTCCG